>WNHD01001927.1:0-16807 GCA_011057455.1 Ganaspis sp. Gsp50
AGGCGCGTTAAAATAAAGTCTTCCCACTTATAAATGCTTCCACAAAAATAAAAACCAATGATACTTATTGTTAGAGGTGTTTTAAAATAAAGCCACACCCACCCAGAGGTGTGTCCAAATGAAAAGTATCGCAAAGAAAGTCATTCTGATTGACAGACGTCTCCAAATATGGCCCCTCCCAGTTAAAAAAGTATTTAAAGAAATTTCCACTTAAAGTAGTGCCAAAACGAAGCCACTTACAATTTAAGGCGTGTACACAGAAAGCCACTCCTACTCTTACGCATGACGTATGTCAAAATTTGCTATTTTTAATTAGAAGCGTAATAAAATGAACCACTTCCACCCACAATCAGAATTTAAGAGAAACCACACCCACATAAGTGTTCGTTAATAAAATATACGACCACATGAACATTTCTGAAGAGAAATTACGCTCACGTCTTAGTGGGCGTATTTTAATAAAACCTACGCGCAAATAAGCCTTTTTAGCAAAAGCAACGACCTTGTGGGTGGGTTTTAACAGAAACTGAGCTTAAGTAGGCGTGTCTAATCTGAAACCACGCCTAAGTAGGCGTGTTTAAACAAAAATTACACCTAAGTAGGCGTGTTTAAACAAAAACTACACCTAAGTAGGCGTGTTTTAACAAAATACACGCCCACTTGAATACGTTGTAACAGAAACTACGCCTAGGTAGGCGTATTTTGACAGTATCTACGCTCAATTCAGCCTATTTTAATAAAAACCACGCCCTTGTGGGTGGGGTTTAACAGAAACTACGCCCAAGTGGGTGTGTCTTAACAAAAACTACGCCTAAGTAGGCGTGTTTTAACCAACTTTACGCCTATTCTAACAAAAACCACGCCTTCTAATGGGGCTAACTCTAAATAATCACACCGTCTGACAAATTTTAATATTTGATTCATTTTCTTGACAGGTGGATGTTCTGCATTCGGTCATTCATGCTTCGGAGGTCATGGAAAGAGGTCTGACTTGAATCAACGTGGAACTGCGTTAAAAGAAAGGAATGGGATGAGTCAAGAAATACCGGAATATGTGTATTCTAAAGATACCAGTTTTGGAATTGATCCTTCACAGAAAATACAAGAAAGGACTGAAAAACGAATTTCTGAAATCGACAAAAATCAGTTGGGAGATGATCCACTCTCTATCATCATTAGACAATGGGTACAAATTATTACTTTTTATTCTCTTTAAATAGAAAATATAATAAATTATATCTAAAGGTAAATAAAATAATAATACTAGACAAATATATTAATATAATGTAAAATGTGTATTTTTTCAGATGATAGCGCGCCATCGTCCATTTACAGGAGCTGGGGCTGCATACAAATGAATTGAGATTTTGATTGTCTCGTCGATGATTCGACGTGCAAAAAATGACAAATTTTAACAATTTTTTAATTCATTTCCTTCTTGGAAACTTATTTGATTAAATGAATACTTCAGTTTACATAAAAAATATTATTAAAAAAATGTCAACAAATATATTTAATTATTAATATAATAGTTATTGATAATAAAAATTATTAATAATTTAATATTAATATTGATAAATATTATGTAATATTTATCCTTAATCCTAAACTATCAATATTTCTTATTTAAAAAAAATGTTAATCAATTTTCATTGATTATTTTTTATATAATTGTAAATTTTAAAAAAATATTAATTATAAACAAAATTACAAATAATTAAATAATTATAAATACAAATGTTCAATTATAAACATTGGCAGAATGAAAATCAAAATTATATAATATAAGAATTAGAAAATATTTCAAAAAATTTTCAAATTTCTAATTTAATTTGAAACTTTACTTCAAATTGCATAAAATTAATGTAATTATCTAGTCATTAGTTTCTACTTGCTTAAAAAATTAATTGTTATTGCGTGAATATATTTTTTATTTTCGAGAGTGTAAAAAGTTATGTCAATAAACATAGATATGTTATTGTAATCAAGTCGAAAATTAAGTTAAAAATTATTGATAAAAAATAAATTTAATGAAAGTTAAAAAATGTATAAACATTTATTATATTTAATAAATTTAGAATCATAAATAGATACTAGAATAGTTTATAATTAGTTCCCAATAAAACAAATAATTTATATTAAAAATTGTGTTAGTGCCATAACATATATCTATATTTGTAATATAATTGTATTTATTTGTTTATTAAATAATATTCTCGCGTTTTATGTATAAACATATATTTCATAATAAAAATAAATAAGTTCTTCAGTCAACTTATTGTTAGAAAATTTAATTTTAAATAATAGATATAAATAAATAAAGTTGAAAACAAATGTAATTTATTTAATTTTACCTTTACATTTTTCCTCATAGACTTTATATTATAATTTAATTAATATTTTTATAAAGTAAATTAAATTTTTCATTTATTTTTCTAATTTTTTTGATAAAATATTTACTTATCTATTTATTTATTAACACATTTATGAGTAAAGAAAGAAAACATTCATTCGTGGTTATGTACTGTTAATTAAACATTAATTTGAAATATTGTAAAAATAAAGAGATTGCAATTTTTCTCATTTTTTTCATTATTAAAAAATGATTCGTGTTTTTCTGAACAAAATGTTTAATTTTAAGATTAAGTATTTCGAACCAGACTTCGAAAATGGTTTCTAAATTTTCTTTATAATTAATTTTATAAGAAATATTTTGTTTTGTTTCAATAAATAAAGAGTTTATTATTATTATTAATTATTATCAATTTAAATTAATAAAACTATTGAAATTTCATGTTTCGTACAACTTAGGCCATCTATGAAATTTTGTTAGATTATATATCGACTTTTATCAACGAATGGTAAAATTTTCTTGTACATTCAAATATCATTTAGTTTCTTCTTTCACTCACTTATCGATGGTGTGTTGATAAGATAATTTTCCTGAAGTTTAACATAATTGTTGTTAATCAAATTTTTAATTCCCTAACAATAATTAAATAAACTATACATTATTTTTAATAATTTTCAACTTTGATTTCTTATAAATTAATCCATTTAATCATTTATTTTATTGCTTCAAAACGATTGTGTATTATTTAATATATTTATTTATTATTTAATTTATTTTTAACAAATTATTTGTAATTCTATACCAGTAAACAATCACTGAAAATTCCAATCGAATAAATAATAATAATAACAAAATTAAATAATTAATTAAAATTTTACTTCATTAATTAATGAAGAATGACGAATTAATGAATGAATTCACTAAGTTTTGTAAAGACTGTATGTAATTATATTTATTTTTCTTTAAACACACACTAAATATAATATAATATAATATATATTAATAATATTTATTTTTAATAAATTAAACATAAAATTATAATTCCCGTCTTATAAGTAAATTAATTTTATATTTCTAAACCAATTTTTAACCAATTTTAAAATTTACTGTAATCTTTTAATTGATTTAATGTAAAACAATCTACATATTACGAACAATTTGAAAAATGTATCAAATTTGTTAAATAAAATAAAAATTACATGAGTGTTTGAGTTTGAGAAAAAGGTGGATTTTCCGGAATAATTGAAATTCATGGCACAGACTGCAAGCATACAATAAAGAAAATGACACAACATCCTTTTTCACTTTGAAATTCTGATTTTGCATATTCTGTTGCCCTTTCTTGTACCTCAAATGAAAAACTAGTGCAATAAATTCAGAATCATTACTTGCCCAGCTTTCGCTTAAAATTAATTTATTATCCGTTTTTGAAAATATTTTTCAGTGATCTGAAAACTTTAAAGAGAAAATAATTTTTAAATTTTAATTCTGATTTTTTTCGAGATAATTACATTTTTACAAAGTAAATATTGTGCTAATTTTTTTGAAAAGAGTCAAAGTAAATTTATACTGGTTAAACAGCTCTTTAAAGGATAGATTTACAAAGCAATTGAGTTTGGATTTTCAAAGTGTATTAGAGAAGCTCAAAAAGTTATTAAAATCGTGGAGCACATTCGTCTGTAAAATGTAATTCCTCAGTTCCTATTTCCTGTTAGCTTCGAAAATGAAGGTGCAAATTGAACTTCATTATTGGCAAAAAGATTAAAGCTATTTTTTCATAGCGTGCATAAACCCTTTTTTAATAAAAATGTGTCTTCGTTAAAAGGAATCTTAATATTGGCGGACATTAAAACCGCGAGAGTGAAATATTTTCTTTTCCTAGAGGGTAGAGAAATATTGAAATTATTTTTACATGAACGTATGTTTTTTCCGTTTTATACTTACCTTTCGTCAAAGATAGAAATCCAGGATAAATAAAAGTAGTAAAAAGTAATTTGAGTTGAAAGAAAACCAATATATTAAAATCTCTTTGAAATTTTAAAAAATATTGAAGAGTTTTTATAGAGAAAGTTGGGTTTTGAAAGCGTTTGAAAAAGTTGTTCCCACGTTAGAAGTTACGCCCACTAGGACACGCCCACGGAACAACACCTATGAAGACACGCCTACTAAGATGCGCACGTTAAGCAAGTTATATTAAGCCACGCCCACTAAGATTCGCCTGATAATTGTAAGCACTAAGTCACGCCCACGAAGACTCGCCTGATAATTGTAAGCACTAAGTCACGTCCACTAAGACACGCCCATTATGGTACAACTGCTAAGACACATTTATTAAGTCATGTCTACTAAAAGACTCTTACTAAGGCACGCCTATTAAGACACACCTGCTAACTCAGGTCTACTGACTCATGCCTAATAAGATAATTCTAATAATATGTAACTTTTAAGCCCGGTTTACTAAGTCTTACTTACTAAGAGACGCCCATTGGGACACGCCTGCTAATCCAGGGGAACAAAGTCACGCCTTTCAAGACATTCTTATTAATATGTGCCTGTTAAACCAAGTCTACTGAGTCGTACCTCATAAGGCACGCCCACTAAAGAACGCCTACTTAACCACGCCTACTAACCACTCTCATTAATTTTCTCCCACCAGGTAGCATCCTACAATCTAAACTCAATAGTTTACATCTACGAAATCACGCCCATTAGATCACGATAACTATTTTCCACTAGTTTTTGCTAAGGTAGACTTACTAAATAACATCTAATAAACCACGCCCACAATGCAAATGATTCCCGCTCATTACGAGACTCGTTGGGCTCCACCCTTTACATTAAATCCACTAAATTACTTATATTAGGTCACCGTGATTCTCTAATGCCATCTGGGTCACTCCTACTGAGCCACGCCCACTAGTTTACACTCCCCATTTTTACCACGCCCTTAGAAAGACACGCCCATCATAGTTTTAAGAATCACAAGATTATTACAAGTTTAAATTTCTGGAAACGCCCACCTAGGGGCGGGGTTTAACACAACCACGCCTACTAAAAATTCTAAACTACAAAATCTGGGTCTCTAAGCCCTCCTACGCGTTATCTAACTCTAATAATTCATAATCTACATGGAAAATAATTTATAAAACTATTTATCTACCTGCAAATTAAAGTAACAATTTTAAAAATAGCCGAATCTTTAAAAAAACTAATTTGGCAATAAATTTCCAAGAATTGATTCAGGGCAAGAACTCACCGAATCATTTTAAATACTCTGCGTAAATCTCTGACTATCTGTATAATTTAATCCAGTATAATGTTTCGATATATTTGCAAAAAGATCCGGAATGAGTTTCAAACACATTAATTTCCTCGCTAACGTAGTCATTAACAGGGTATAAAAAGTCGGCATTTCTCTGGGCTTTATTCACTGTATGTAATGCATAGGAATAATGCGCATTATGTCTGCATGGATCATTTGCCGCGGGAAAGTACTCGAAATAATAAAAAAAGAATTTGAAAACAAACGGGCCGCATATAAATGCAACAGTTGACGATATAGTCAACAAACTCGTTCTGTCGTAGGAGTTTCGCGCATCGTTGACGTTTCTCCAACTGGGGAGCTTCGACTTATCAGTAGAACAAATACTATCGGATAAAATCTCTCAAGTGGATTAATTCGACCCTCTTTAAATTTACTTCATCTGTGAAATTTTCTTTATCTATATGTCTTCTTTACTTTCTGCTGCAAATTAAAGGACAATTTTTCTCTATTAGCATATCCGGTAAAAGCTATTTAAAAGTTACAAAAACTGGAATTTATGGGAGGGGCTTTTGATAGGCACTGCCCTCTTACCTCGTGCTTTAACGCCTATTTCCTCGAATTTGTTTCTGGGGCGTGTCCTTTTGTGGCAACACCTACTTTAAATATATTTTGTAATGCCATTTTTATTTAGGGAGTGTTTTGAAAAACCACTTTCGCTTAGGGGCGTGATTTATAAGACCACGCCTATTACTTGAGGACGTGATTTGTCAAACCACATCTACACCTCGTGTCATTGTGAAGAAACATCTACTCGAGGCTTGTTTACGTAGTCCACGACCAATTGAAGGCGTGGTTTTTGCAATCACATCTATTTGGTGTTTTTTTCAACAACAAAAAACCAACTTCAAGATATATTTTGTGATACCACACGTACGCAGAACGTATTCTTATAATCCACAACACCTTCGAGCCTTCGAGTGTGTTTTTGCAGACCAATAAGGACTGAAAATTAGGAAATAATCAGTTAAACGGTGTATTTCGTAGAGCCAAGCTTACCAGAGGCTTCATTTTATTATTCACGCCTACTAGAGGCGTGTTCTTTAAAAGTGGGCGTGATTTGACATCAATCCAAACCTCCTGGGGGCGTGTAATTACTAGAGGTGTGTTTCTAGAGTTCATCTCTACCAGAAGCGTCATATTTTTGTTCCACTCCTGCTAGAGGCATGAGAGGCGTTTTTCTAAATGTCACTCCTATTAGAGGTGTCTTTTTATTGTCCACGCCTACCAGACGTATAGGTGGGGACATGCCACGTCTACTGTAGGCGTGTTCTTAAAGTCAACGCCTACTAAATGGGTATCTTTAAAGTCAACGTCCACTAGAGGTGTGTTTTTGAAGTCAACGCCTACTAGAGGCTTGTTTTTACAGTCAACGCCTCCTAGAGACTTGATATTAAGTCCACGTCTACTGGAGGCGTGTTCACGCCTATTAAAGGGGTGTCTTTAGAGTCAACGCCCACTAGAGGTGTGTTTTTGTAGTCAACGCCTACTAGAGGCGTGGTTGTAGAGTCAGCGTCCACTGTAGGCGTGTTTTTAGAGTCCACGCCTCCTAGCGTCTTTATCATAAGTCTATACCTACTATGGGCGTGTTTTTAAAATCCACGCCTACTTACACCGTTTTTTCATTAATTTCCACCCACTCTAAAATGTAATTCTTATTGTGCTACTTATAAATGAACAATTTAAATTCCCTAGAAGCTGAATACTATTTTCTCAGCACCATAAAATAACATTGTTGCGTCTCTAGTTTCTTAGAGTACAAAGAAATTCTCCGAAGTGACATTGAAGCAAAATAATTAAATGTAAATTAAATTTTCAACTTAAGTTACTTAGGGATTCTACCATCGTGATTAGAATGCAAGAAATAATTTAGGACATTAACCTGGTACAGATTTGAACGTAGGAGTTAATATGTGAAAGGGGGGCGATACATATTCTCTTTATCTTCGTGAATGCTTAATTTTAACGCTTTGAGGAACATCGCTGCTAAGCCGCTAACATCGTTATTGGATTTGCTACGGAACAGGAGTAAGATAATTAAAAACAAGAATAACTTGCTGTTCACCCTCATCTCGATCTTCAAGCTTTGTGAGGCTTTGAATTAGTACAAAAAACACTTTACTCCAGTGTCAGAAATTCGCTCAATTTATTAAATTTAATCCTTTCTTTCCTGAAAGTACTATTACATCTATTTTTACAGTTGGGTTTTCTTAAATGATACGGTGATTTTTGTAGAGTGTATACAACGTATTATTCTCGTCTTACATTCGCAGTCAATTATTTATTAATCAATGCAAACTGTTAATTGAAACTCCATCTACTAAGATTAGACATTATAGCAAATAATATATTCGAGACTGTAGATGGAATTTCTCTTGATTATGTGTATTCTGAAACATACCTTTGTCAATCTTGATCTACTATAACCCACACTAAAGACGGCTTTAATTAATGAAATACAAGTAAACCTATTTTTATTTTATATTTTGAAATTTATAAAATAAATAATTGTGATAAATAAATAATTGTAATAAATAAATCATTGTAATAAATAAATAATTGCAATAAATAAATAATTGCAATGAATAAATAATTGCAATGAATAAATAATTGCAATAAATAAATAATTGTACCTAATAAATAAATAAATAAATAATTGCAATAAATAAATAATTGCAATGAATAAATAATTGCAATAAATAAATAATTGTACCTAATAAATAAATAAATAATTGCAGTAAATAAATAATTGTAATAAATAAATAATTGTAATAAATAAATAATTGCAATAAATACATAATTGCAATTAATAAATAATGGCAATAAATAAATAATTGCAATAAATAATAAAAAATAATCTCAATAAATAACAATAAATAATAATTGTAATAAATAATAATAAATAATTGTAATAAATTCTAATAAATAATTTTGACAAACACTCTTATTTGATCATTCATTTAAATGATTGTAAAAGAATCTTATTTCTTAAATGTCGCATTTCAGATCGTTTAAAATTGCCATTTAGGGGGAAATTTTTAAATTTACAAATAGTTTGTTCTCGAGGGAAAATGTTTAAGAGAATAGGATGGAAATGTGGTAGAGCTGAGGAGCTGAATGAAATATCGACTTACGTTCTACTACAGAAACTCTTTCCGAAATAGTGAAGTGCAATATAATCCTCTTGAGAAGCTTTTAATCTCCTGCAATTTCTATCAAGTATTGTTGTCAGTACAATTATTTTCACAAGGAATTTCCATCAGTGTTATACTCTTCTATAAATTGTTTCTTGCCTACAACGTAAACACTAAATAATAAGGAAAAAGAGACATTCTCAGAATTGCTTACTCAAAACGCCAACAATGACAACTGCCTTCAGAACTTCACCTAAAAATTGCAATTATTTTTTTGCAAAATTTTATTTATTGCTAGAATTTTTTTTTCAATATTACAACTTTTGTTTGTCTCTAAAGTTTATTTGAACAACTTTTTATAAAAAAAAAAATAAATAAATGAGTAAAAAAAAATAAAATAAAAAATAAAATAGGAAATGAAAAAATAAAAAAAGCAAAAAATGAAAACATAAAATAAAAAATGAAAAAATAAAATGAAAAATGAAAAAATAAAATGAAAAATGAAAAATGAAAATAAAAAATAAAATTAAAGAAAACAAAAATAAGTATACATTTTTCTTGCATTAGTATGTACTTAAATTGTGTAGGTGTCAAATAATACCTGTAATTTTATAAATTAATTAGTAACAATAAATACATATCACAAAGAAATTCCTCGACATTTTTAATGTGATTATTTGTGAGATAAGAACAACCCCTTTAAAATTTACCGGAGTTAAAAGCTGCATTATTAGATCTCCCAGGGCCAACAAATTTTTTAAAAATTTGTCACAACCATATTTCGAGATTACGAAAGTTTCTTGTCAGAGGAACAGAAAAAAGCCGAGATTCTGTTTAGGAGTTACGTTAGCAAAAACTTTTGCATTAATAAATGTATCATTACTATTTTTATTATTGCTATCACTATAATTATTGTTAATAATAATAATTATTATTATTTTTAACATTATTATTATTATTATTATTAAAAATTATTATTATTAAAAATTATTTATTAAACAATAAAATTTATCATTTGTGCGAAAATGTCTTTTATTAGGCGCTTAACAAAAAAATTTTCCTCTGGGACCAAAAAATTCTTTTTGTGCTAAAAAGAAGTTATAGATTCAATGTTTCATCACGATTACAAAAAAATAATAAAGATAAATATTAAAGAAATTTAATTACTTTTTTTGAAACTTTTGGTATTATTTTTATTTTAGTTATTGGTACTTTCAGAATGGAGTGTAAACACTGAGTTTCAAGTGCTTAATTTTCCACTAAGATAATCCAGTATAAAGATAATAGAAAATATTAAACCAGTTTAATAAAGCTAAGGATTAACGGGCAACTAATTTTACGTTGTTTTTGGGTCAAGAAGTTGATAAAGCAATTTAAATGCAAGCAACGAATTGTTTCTATGGTAATTTAACTAATTTCAATTTTTAAAATATGTGAATAGAAGATTTTTTAAAATATATTATTAATTACATGGCGTATTTAAAACATTTTTAAAAACCGCTTAGATTTTTTTATTGTTTTTGAATTTTCATTAAAAATACAATTTTTCTTTAAGTAGTATTCATTAAATTATTAGCTCCTTTATTATAAAGATTTCTTGCGCTATTGTTTTCTAGAAACTCGACTTTTTACGCCCTAGTGCGTAAAAAGTGCTTTTATCGCACTAAGGTGCATAAAAAGTACCTTTATTGCACTAGGGAGCGTACAAGGAACTTTTATCGTGCGCAAAAAGTACTTTTATCGCACTAGGGTGCGTAAAAATTACCTTTATTGCACTAGGGAGTGTACAAAGAACTTTTTTCGTGCGCAAAAAATACTTTTATCGCACTAGCGTGCGTAAAAATTACATTTGTCACACTATCGCGCACAAAAAGTACTTTCCGCACACTAGGGTGCGTAGTTAAGATACAATTGAACAAAAAGGAATTTTTTACACTACTTTTGTTGTTTTAAAAAATCAATTCTTTAAAATAAAAAAATTGTTAACTTGAAACAGTTAAAATTAGTTAAAATTTCGAATTAAAAAAAGGGAAGATTATAAAATAGTGTAAAACTACGTATTAAGCTGGAAGTTTACACCTACAATGCCTTGTACTGGTGGCATCGAAAGCTCCAGGTGCATGTACACGGCTTTTTATGTGCCGTAAGTCGTGAAATGTCAAAAGTAAGCGAGACTTTAACTTTTTCAAAAATGACTTCCGCTTGAATATACACCTTACATTTCAATTTCAATGTTGTGTTTTTTGTTAGAAACGATTTTCTCTGGCATTTTTTTTTTGCTTGTGATTATAAATACTTGTGTTACGTTCATACGCTAATAAATAAGTTCTGTTTGTCTAAACGCAAGCCCAGAGCCATAATACAAGCACAAAAACACCGAGAGGCATATATATTAAAAATATACAAAGGGTAGAAAAAACTAGATCGAAAAGTCCTTTATCACTTTTTAAAATTTTCAGTCGTTGAGAAGTTATAGCGTTTTAAAGTTGGCCAATCGCACGCAGGCTCAGTCGAGTTCGCGCGCCCCTCTCCAGCTAGTGAATGGAGGGGAGTCGTCTCAGCTGATGTGACGTCGCTGCGACTGTGAAGCCGAGCGTGATTGGACAACTGTAATCGACGATAACTCGTGAACGACTAAAAATTTTAAAAAGTGGAAGAGGACTTTTCGATTCAGTTTTTTCTGCTTTATTTAATGCTTTCATAAGCACACCCTAGGGTCGTTTTTGGTGTACATAGAAGCTCCAAAACAACTGGTTACGATTTTGTATCAATACTTTTCTTTAAATAAAATAATAATATAGAAGGGTTTCACAAATTACTTTTGTTGAATACTTTAAATAATGTAACTTAATATAAAAATATTATAGCAAATATAAAATATATACCTTTATATATTTTTATAATTTGATTTGTTTCTATGAGATTAAATTTATTACAAATTCTTAGTGTCTTGAAATAATTATATATTTCCATTCTTTTTAGATTAATTATAATTTCTATTTTTATAATATTAATTATGATTCACATTTCACCTGTATAGAAAAAATTTACCTGTTTCACAAAGAGAATTTAATTTTACTTTAAATAGAAAAATTATATTAAAATTTACGACTGCAACTCAGATTGAAAAGCAGATTTCTTCATATATCTTTCAACACTTTCTTCAATTCACAAAGACTACTCTTTGAAATATTCTGTTTTTACTTTTTTCTTATCATTTAATAAACAACTAATTACATTTGCTGACAATATTCTTTACACTTCTCTATTACATTTCTACAATCTTCTCATAAAATGAAATTTGTTCAAATACCAATAACTCTGGATAAAAGAGTAGTAGAATGTTCAGTAATAAGAAAGAAGCGTTCTTAAAGTATTTCAAATTTTAAAGAAATAAAAAAATTTTTAAACCTAGTTTGAAAAGATTCGTATTTGTTTAAAATAATTTTTAATACGTCGATAACTCTCTTTTGATAGAATCAATTTTCGACAATAGACAAAAAGACGCATTTTTAAAGTATCTGTAAATTATTTTTAAAAAATATTAAAGCCAGTGTAAAAAATTGTATATGAATATAAATTTGTAAAAAATACTGTTTTAGATAAAGGATAAAAAGAAAATTCCATAATTAGAAAATATGAGAATGTGAAAAAGTTTTGCATCTTGAGATGTTGGTATTTATTGAAAGAAGGAAATGCTGTTCTTCGATAATACGCATACGTAAAAGAACTATTTTATTCGATTTTGAATGAAGTACGACTGCCTCGGGAATGTTTCGTCGTCCAAGTATAAAATTGTGCTGAGGGTCGATGAGAGTTTGAAGAAAATTAAATATTATCATTCCTCCGTTCGGACATTCATTCAAGATATATTAAAGGGCAGTATTGTTTTCTTTTTTAAAAATTCCATTCCTTTTTCATTATCTTGCTACTCTTTAATTAAATATCGATTATACGAGAAGGCCCTCGTTCAACCTTGCGAAAATACTTTTCAATACCAGTATTTATTCGGGCACAAAAATAAATACTCGGTATTCAGTTCTTATTTGAAAAATAATGAATTTTCCATTCACCCATGGGGCATATTTTATAGTCTGAATTTCAAATATCAGAAAAGAAATGTCACGGCAATACATTAATTGTCCAATGTTTCTTTTCAATTTGCAAAAACAATCGACAGATATTTTTTGTATTGTAAGACATTTTGTATTAAAAAAGTGATTAATAATATTTAAAAAATATGTAAGTGAATGGAATGATTTCTTTAAACAATAGATTTTGTTTTTTATTGGTTAGCATTTTCTAGAACATAAATATTTATTTACTAAAATCTGTTTAGTGACCTTAAAGTAAATATTGGTGGAGATCCTCGAAAATATGTGACTTGTGAGAACCCGCGTTCTAGTAGGAGTCTCTGAATGAAACCCCTCCCACTTGAAGGTGGTTCCGAATAAGCCACTCCCCAATAAGGGTCTTGGAGTCAATCATTAAAGCCAATCTAACTTGGAGGCTTCTGTGAAAAGTCACTTTCTTTTAAGGATGTATGAGAACAAGCCACTCTGATTTGAAGGCGTCTCTAAAAAGCTACTTCCACTTATAGGCGTATTTAAAAAGCCACTCACACTTAGAGACGCATCTAAATAAAGCCACTCCCACTTATAGGTGTGTCTGAGTAGAACACTTCTACTTAAGCGCGCTTTTAACAAACCTATTTACTCTACGAGATGACTGAAAGTAGCTAAGCCTACAATCAGTCACGCCTACTTGGAGGCGTCCCTTAAAAAGCCATTCCCACTTGAGGATGTGTTAGAACAGGCTACTCCTACTTGGAGGCGTCTCCAGAAGGCTACTCCCACTTTTAGGATGTGTTAGAACAGGCTACTCCTACTTGTAGGCGTCTCTAGAAGGCCACTCCCACTTTTAGGTGTATCTAAATAAAGTTACTCCCACTTATAGGTGTGTCTGAGTAAAACACTTCTACTTTAGCGCGCTTTTAACAAACCTGCTCACTCTATGAGGTGACTACAAGTAGCCAAACCTACAATTAGCCACGCCTACTTGGAGGCGTCACTAAAGAGTCACTCATACTCATAGGCGTATCTAACAAAAGCAAATCCCACTTATAGGCGTATCTAACAAAAGTAAATTCCACTTATAGGAGTATTTAACTAAAGCCACTCCCACTTCTACAATTAGCCACGCCTACATAAAGGCTTTCTGAATAAAGCCACTACCACTTAGAGGCGTCTCTGAATAAAGCCAACCTAGCATGAGGGAGTGTTAAAGCGAACCACTCCCACTGAAAGGCGTTTTCAATGAAATCCACTCCTTCTGGGACGGGTCGAAATAAGTCCCATCTATTTATATGATATTCCGAATGAAACCCTCCCTTTTGGATGCAGTTCAAAATCAAGTATTTTAAAATAAAATGTTTTAAACAATAATAAACAATAAACTCTTCTTTCTTTATTATCAAAAATATTTATATTTTTTATAATTATTTCTATTTATTATTTTTTATTTATTATTTATTAATATTATTTCATAAATATTTTTGATAATAAAGAAAGATGTGTTTTGAAAGACGTGTTCAAAAAGAATTAATCCTAATTAAAGGCGTCTTTAAATAAAACCACGCCTTTATGGAGGCGTGTCGAAATGTTTGAAGTCTTCTTAGAAAAAACAGCTCCCACCTACAATTAACAGAAGTATCTTTTATTATTCTACATTGGAATTTTTCGAAAATAGTTTCTAGAAAATGAGAATTACTTTTTAATAAAACGAAATTGTAAATTGAAAATTTCAAACGTAGTAATAGAATGTTACATTGAATGAAATTCATTTAATTTGATCATACTTTGAAACAGAGATTCGACTTTTAATAAAGTATAATTGAATTTTCACATTTTCGGAATCCAAATAATTAAACTAAATTAATTTTACTATGTTACTATAGGACTGAAATGTAGGAATGTTTGCTAGAATCAAATTAAATTTAACTTTGATATGCGTAGAAGCTCAATACTGATTTAATTTCATTGTTTTCAAAATTTGACAATTTAACAATGTATCAAGATTAACCTTTATAAATAATAATAATTGACACACCCTTTATATTAAATTACTTACTGACGTGCAAAATTCTATTACAATGTTGAACTGTATTATAAGGATTTGTAATTTTTAATTAGTTTCAAGTATTAGAAAAATTTTAATCTATTTATGCTCGGGTCTTGATAAAATTATTATTTTAAATGAATTAATTATTATTTGTATTATTTATATTATTTTTACATTTCTAATTTTCTTCTTTCTCTTCCATCTCTTATTCTTTCTCTTCGTTTGCATTTTTGTCTTTCCCTTCACTTTTATTTTCTTTTTCTTCTTTTTCTTCGTTTGCTTTTTTGTCTTTCTTTTTGTCTTCTTTTTCTTCTTCTTCTTCTTCTTCTTCTTCTTCTTCTTCTTCTACTTCTTCTTCTTCTTCTTCTTCTTAAGAGTATTTTTGTCAACATTATTTCAAATAATTATAGCTACATGTTCTTAATTATCACCCTTTCCCATTATTTTTTTTAGAATTGACTATTTTTCATAAAATTTGATAATAACAATGGTATCAAAAAAAGATAAAATAAAATAAAATCACCACAAATGTATAAAATAAAAAAGGACAAAATTGAAGCAAAAGTACGCAGTTTTCCGAAAAAAGTATCTAATGAAGTTTGTAGTTTTTTTAAAAGAATGATATTTTAAATTGACCTTTAGATATCTTTTGACATATTGAGGTACATGCTACCAATCAAGTAACGTAGGTGCGCGTTTTCTACGGCGCTGGACCACCCCACCTTTATCCTATGGTGGCCTGTATAAAAGCTTTCGTAGTTACCATTTCATCTCGAGTTCAGTTACCAACCCTTCATCACTGTTCACCATTAAATTTTTAATTCGAATATTAAACGTGCTAATCAAGTGTTAATAGAGTGCATTTGATCCAGAAAATATTAAGGTGACCAGTGCTTCAATTCAAGTTTCAAAAAACTTCCTCAGTGTTCACTGATGATTTTCTTGTACAATTCTGAAGACTCTCTTCTCTACATTTTTCGTTTGGACACAGTTTTTTAAGATTAATTTTTAATTGATTTTTGACGTAATTTCTTTATATTTAATTTTATTTACCAATTTAAAAATATTAATTTAAATTTTTTCAATTTTGTAATTTTAAATAAAAGCAGTTTTTTAATTGCGAATAATTTTTTATTTGAATTTTGAGCAATTTTTGTTTGTAATTTAAAAAATTTATTTTATATATCAGTTTAGTGATTCAATTTTTTTTTCATATAATTTCAATTTTTAAATCATTCTTAATTTCAAGTAATTTCTGGTTTCAAATATTTTTCAGTTTTAAATCATTTCTGGTTCAAAATTTTCCTCATTTCCAGTAATTTTCAGTTTCTAATTATTTTCAGTTTGAAGTAATTTACAGTTTCAAACAATTAGCAAATTACAAATAAATTGCAGTTGGATTTCAATAATATCTAGATTCAAATAATTTGTAGTTCATAATAATTTGTAGTTAATAATAATTTTAGTTCAAAGTAATTTTTAATTCAAAATAATTTTTAGTTCAAAATAATTTTTAATTCAAAATAATTTTTAGTTCAAACTAATTTTTAGTTCAAAATAATTTTGAGTTCAAACTAATTTTGAGTTCAAACTAATTTTTAGTTCAGAATAATTTTTCAACATAGTTTTTAATAATTATTAATTATGAACAATTTCTAGTTTCAAACAATGTTCAATTTAAAGTAATTTTTAATTTCACAAAGAATTTTTAGCTTCAAGAAATGTTCAGTCTTAAATAACTTTTAGTTTCAAATCGTTTTGAATTTCAACAATATCTAATTTCAAATAATTTTCAGTTTTGAACAAATTTGAATTTTTTTAAAAAAATTATTTTTTATAATTTCCGGTAATCCTTATTTTTATTTAAATTTTTAAAAT
>WNHD01001928.1:0-21155 GCA_011057455.1 Ganaspis sp. Gsp50
TATTTATGCTTTTTGGATGAAATTGAGTTGATTTAGACTATTTTTGGAAAATCGATAATCGGACCGAAAACAATGCTTCCCTATGAGGAAGCAAAAAGAAAGGAGAGCGAATAGAAAATGAAAAGAAATTGCGAAAAAATTTCAGGAAAATAGAAAATTTGCACAAAACTAAATTGACCATATTTTACAAAATTTTTGCTACAACATGATCAAGTATCGGATTTGTTATGTTCCTCAATTTAATGCTTACAGAATTAAAAACATCAAATATTAAAATTAAATCAAAATTAAATCAATATTAAAAACAAAAAATAAAAAAAAAGCGAAAAAAAGCGAAAAGAAAGCGAAAAGAAAGTGAAAAGAGAGTGAAAAGAAAGTGAAAAGAAATTGCGAAAAAATTCCAGGAACAAAAAATTTGCACAAAACTAAATTTGACCATATTTCACAAAATTTTTACTTCAATGTGATCAATTATCGAATTTATTATGTACCTTAATGTCTTCGGTATTAAAGACAAAAAAAGAAAAGAAAGTGAAAAGAAATTGCGAAAAAAATCCAGTAACATAAAAAATGTACAAAAAACTGAAATTTTTTAAATTCTTAAATAATTTTGACAAACTTTTGGTGTGAATTCCGTGACGATTTTCTAGTTATTGAAGTTTCTGGTATACATTGTAAGGAAAAATAAAGCAAGTTTTCTTGTTATTCGGGAATAATTAAATCGGCTATAAATCAGAGGTTGCGATGATATAATGGCAGCATAAAAATGCAGGGTATTCCCTCTCGAGTCAGAGTCGTATGCGAAAGTCGAGGCTTTGGAGACAGTGGAAGCGGTAATAAATCTTTAGTTCGGACTTAAGTTTCGGTGTAAATCTTGCCACGTTTTAGTCGTAAGTCCAGAGCTCATCCTGCGGGATCAAGAATACTGTACTTGCGAGTACAGCAACATATACTTACAACATTGCACTATATTCAAATAGGTATACATGCGGCCACAAGATCACGAGACGCTCACACTAAATCCACTTCTCACCAATTTTAAATCGTCTCGCCCTTCCCATATTGATGTTCAGCCTAACAATCCCTCAACTTTCAAACCCTTTTCCACGGATTTTGAATTCGAAACTCTACTGGGATTCTCGTCTTTTTGTTCAATTTTGAGAATATCATGAAGACATTTTACGTCACGTGATTTTACATACCATATCAAAATTAGATAAAAAAGAGTCAAAATTTAAACTTTTTGTAACTACTTTTCGTAATCTATGTCATTATGTCATTTTTTGGGTTTTAAGTTTTGTACATTTTTTGTACATTTACATACAAATATTTTGTATCAAGAAGTGTTTTAAATTGACAATCATTAGCATAGAAGGATGTTTTCAAGATCAAGCGTTTGGGATCACGATGAAAGCAATTAAAAAAATCAGTGATGAGTCTAGGAAATTTTTGGAAAAAAGAGCGACAATAATTTGTGTTTGCGTGAAATCTTTATCTCTATAGAAAATATATCCTAGTGAAAGTAATTGCCGATCGCGGTCATACTTCAGGATTGAAGGAAAAGTATTGCTGCCTGTGAAATTATTCTGTCGAAAAGGCTTTCGTATTTATGTAATGTTTTTCATAGAATCGTAAAGATGAGCAAAAATGGAGAGTAAAGAAGGGAGGGAAAGTTAAAGGACGAAGAGGGAAGTAGAGAAGGCGTGCAGCATGATTTAGATATCGTCTTTTTGTGGTAATCAATTTCCATTAGGAGAGTCTGGGTGCAACACCAGAGAGAATCGAGAGAGACAGAGAGAAAGGGAGACAGAGCAGGAAAGGAAAAAGATAGAGATGGAAGAGTGACAGAAAGGAAGGAGAAAAAAGAGAGATAGAGAAACAGAGAGGCAGAGAGAGAGAGAGAGATAGAGAGAGATAGAGAGACAGAGAGACAGAGAGATAGAAAGATAGAGAGATAGAAAAATAGAGAGATAGAGAGGTAGAGATAAAGAGATAAAGAGATAGAGAGATAGAGAGAGAGATAGAGAGATAGAGAGAAAAATAGAGGGAGAAAAAACAAGAGAGAAAGACAGAGAGAAAAATGGAAGAAGAAAAAGAGAGAGACCAAGAAAAATGGAAGGAGAAAAAGAGAGAGAGGAAATGAGACAGAAAATGCAAGTGAGTCCTGAAAGAGAGAAAGTGAGAGAGAGTTAGAGAAAAGACAAGCAAGGAGTGAGAAAAGAGAAGCTCCGAAGGAACAAGAGCAAGAAAAGGGAAAGGGAAATTCAAAAAGGGTGTACTTTAATGAAGTCCTGCAGATCCGTTTCTCTAGAAGTTGGAAGAAATTAAAAGCTTCGAAATTAATGAGGGATTTTTTTTGGCAACCGAATATTTTACAAATTGAACTTTTTCCAATTAATAATCCCAATTTGAACAAAATCATGTTCGAATTTTTACATTTTTATCGCGTTTTTCATTATTCAAGTGTTTTTATTACTTATTTATTATTTTTATTATTATTATTATTTATTTATTATTTATTTCTCTCTCAGGGTGTCCACAGACCTTGAATTCCTTGAAAACCTTGAATAGTACTTGAATTTTTTTTTCACCTTGTAAACCTTGAATTATACCTGAATTTTATAACAAAACTTTAAATTTTTTAAATTTTGTGAATATTATGGCGTTTCAAATTACATTTTTTAATATAACTTAAAAAATGTTCATTTTTTAATCAATAAAGTTCCTTTGAGCTAAATTTTCTACTTTGGAAAGCGAATAAATCGACATATTATGTATAAAATAAAATTATGACCATTAATAATAATAATCAACAAATACTGTCATAGAAATTATAACTAATAAATTATTTTCAAATTTATTACAGGGTTTTTACAACTCTGGAAAACATGGAAAACCTGGAATTCTCATGGAATTTCATTATTTCTTATGGAATCATGGAAATTAATTTTTTTATTTCTTTTCTTTACTTTATGATGTTTATTGAGTTTTATCCAAATTTTATAATACTTTTTTTACAGAAGAAAACTTCAAAATACTTCAAAATATTTCAAATTACTTAACACTACTTGAAAATACTTCAGGCTACTTTAAACTACTCCAAAATATTCACAAATACTTAAAATTTCTTGAAATTATTTCAAAATATTGCAGACCACTTCAAAATACTCTAAAATACTTAAGAACACTTCAAAAAACTTAAAAATGTTTAAACATACTTAAAATTACTTTAAAATACCTCAAAATTATTTATATTGCATTAAAAGACTTCAAAATATTTAAAAATACTTTAAAATAGTTATTAAAAAAAGTATAAAAAGATTGTAAAGTATTAGTTTTTTAAAATATTTCAGAGTATTTCAAAATCATTGAAAATACTTCGAAATATTAAAAAATACTTAAAACTACTTAAAACTATTTTAAAATACTTCAAAATACTTCAAAATACTCTAAAATATTAAAAAATACTTATAATTTCTTTAAAATATTTCAAAATACTTCAGACTACATCCAAATACTTCAAAATATTTAAAAATACTTTAAAATAGTTCAAAGTATTTAAAAATACTTTAAAATAGTTCAAAGCATTTAAAAATATTAGTATTTTAAGTATTAAATAAAGTATAAAAAGATTTTAAAGTATTAGTTTTTTAAAATATTTCAAAAGTATTTAGAATATTTCAGAGTGCTTCAAAATATTTAATAATACTTGAAAACATTAAAAAAATACTTTAAAGTACTTTAAAATGCTTCAGACTATTTCAAAATACTTCAAAATACTCTAAAGCATTAAAAAATATCTAAAATCTCTTTAAGATATTTCGAAATACTTAAAACTACATTAAAATATTACAGATTACTTAAATTGCTTTAAAACGTTTCCAAATACTTCTCATTACTTTAAAATTTTCTAAAATACTTCAAAATATTTTAAATCACTTAAAAATATTTCAAAGTATTTAAAAATATCTAAAAAAATAGTTAATAATACTAACTAAGATACTTAAAAATATTGTAATATACTTAAAATTACTTTAAAATACTTTAAAATGCTTCAAAATCTTTCAAAGTAATTAAAAATATTAGCATTTTAAGTATTAAATAAATTATAATCACATTTTAAAATATTAGTTTCTTTAAATATTTTAACAATATTTAAACAGAGTACTTGAGAATACTTAAAATATTTTAAAATACTTCAAAATATTTCAAAATACTTGAAAATATTTAGAAACCACTTCAAATTACTTAAAATATGGTTTAAAATTGAAAATAATGATCTTGAATAATTTAAATTCTTAGAAAATACAAAAATGAATTTTTTTAAGAAAGATTTGTAGAAACCCTGTATTAGCTATTAAAAACCTTGAAAAAAATTATTTTGTGCCTTGAAAACCTTGAAAAGTACTTGAATTTTTTTTTCAAGAAACTAAACTGTGGACACCCTGTCTCTATAATTCTACATGTTCGTTTTAAGTTCAAATTCTCATATACGAAAATTTGTTTTTCTGAATGGCAAACTTTTTTAATTCGTTGCTTTCAAGGGCAAATTTAAGGATGAGAATTTTAAAGGATTTTAAAGTTGAGAAATAGTCTTTAATTGGTATTTTACGACTGGTGGGATTGGGTGTCAGAGCTGGATTGTAAGAGCGATAAACAAATCTAGGAAGATAACGACAGGAGAAGAATCAGGAGAGTCCCTAGGTTTTCACTGTGAGCCGGATAAGCTAAGAAAATTGAAAAACTTCCAGGTTGAAATTGTCCCAAGACTACAAGTTGTACTAAACTTAACTCTGCTATCTCCCTTTCTCCCTTCTTCACTCCTGGAAATCTCCTTCCATTGTTTTGTACGTTCTAAAAACTAATTAAACTTCGGACTTGTACACAAACTCTTGCGAATACACACATGTATCTGCTTCACCTGAACTTTATTCTTCAAGTACTTCCCTTGACTTGTGCGAAATTAACTTGCCAAGAAAAAGAATCGCCGAGACTATAATGAAAAAAGAATTCCTGAAAAAAGATCTTTTCCCTACACAAGAGATCATATTTCTCTAAAATATGATCTAAATATGATCAAGAGATCATTTTTTTCTAAAAATTGATCTTTTGGACTCTGAATTTTGGACACGATTATTATAATTTTGGCTCTTTTGGTAAGATTGGATTTTTGGTTTTTGATTTTTGGTAATTTTGGAGTTTTCTTTTCTGTTATATAGAATTTGGTAAAAATGATGAAGATTTGAAGACGAGACGTTTTTAATTGTATAAAATAAACTAATTATTCAGAAAAATTTAAAATTGGATTGCTTGAACTGAAGACAACTTGTGTGAAAAGTAGTAATTTATTTACTGCTTTGCAAAAGTGTCATAATCTTTAACTAGAAAATCAGACAAAAATTATTGGCAATTTAATTCTTATACAAAAATGCTTCTCGATTTTTTTAAAAATTCATCGAAAGATTGAATTATTGGATGTCTGAAAGGTTAAATAAAACGACGTGATTTATATTTCATTCATTTCTTGCACCTAAATTATTGTAATTAAGCGACTTATTTTTAAGTGTACGATTTTTCCATATCCGTTTATTAAGACAATTTTCTTTCATTATTATTTTAAAGTTGCTCATAGACAGTAACGCTCGTTTAGTAAAATTTTTGAACTCAGTGACAGCTTCGATCTGAAATGAAAGAATTTTAATTTGTTACTTTTTAAAGTTTCACTTTTTAGTCTACGAAAGTCCGTTGCTATAATATTCACAAACAGATTAAAATAAACTTTTAGGATTTTAAATCCTAATTTTTATAAATCCTAATTTTTATAAATCTTAATTCTTATAAATCTTAATTTTAATAAATCCTAATTTTTCTAAATCCTAATTTTTATAAATCTTAATTTTTATTGATTCTGGTGAAAAACTTTTTTCATCACAATTGTGTGCAATTTAAAAATATCCCAGTTTATTGAAATGAATGTTCAATCGGCCCAAATTCGAAAAGAATTAAACTTGAAAATGTAATTAAAATTTCCAACAACTCTAGTTGAAAACAATCAAAATTCCAAACGATCAAAATTTCAATCAGTAATTTGAATAAAAGCAATTTCCTCTCTACCTTTTAATTAACTATACAAAATTTACAATCGCACAAAAAGAGCCCGAAAATCGAGGTAGAAACTTTTCTGCAAAAACTGGAATTTTTTCAACCAGGAGCTGAAAGTTTGAATGAAAACTTGATATTATTTCTGATCTCAAAACATTCCTGAAATCAAAACATTCCTGGAAATTTTGTGAACGATGGACATATACTCGGATGTATAATTCTCGTTAGCGAATCTGGAATGTGAGATATGATTGGAACTCCAGTCGGGTTTAAATGAAGCACGCTAGAGTCGGCAAGTGCCCCGTGGATATTATAGACCTGTGAACGAGACTGAGGGTGGTTTCGCGCTATATTGAAACGCTCGAACGTAACAACTAATGAAAGCATACGTGCGCAGCTAATATCCTACACCCTGCTAGAATGTAATAATTTTCAGAATAGTACTTCACAGGGTCCAAGAGCAAGAGAGAGAAGGGTCACGGTACTTCTGTAACAAATTTGAACCATCCGCAAAATAGATAAGCCGAAAAAGAGGTTTATGCATTTTTAACAAGTTTGCATTTTTTAAAATATTCATGCAATTAGATATGGACTTTTCGGGTTTGAGTAAAAAATGCTAATAGTTGATTATTAAATATAAGTTGAAAAGATTTGTAAAAACGTTTGCTTTAATATAAAACAGGGGATTTAATAGTAGAGTAATTAATTTTAGCCAAACAATATTATATGATTTTTTACTCCAATATATACGATTTTTTTCTGCAATATATGATTTTTTATTCCAATATACGATTTCTTTCTGCAATATATGATTTTTTATTCCAATATACGATTTTTACTGCAATATATGATTTGTTATTCCAATATATGATTTTTTATTCAAAAATATGATTTTTTGTTCAAAAATATGATTTTTTATTCAAAAATCTGATTTTCTATTCTAATATATGTGTATGATTTTTTCAAATAAGTGAAACATTCTGATTTTGGTCGGACATAGAAGCTATGCAAAACTGAAATTAGTCTAAATTACCAAAAAAGAAGGTATACTTTTTTTTGGTAAAAATGTCTTTTCTTGATATTTCTCGCTTTTTTTATAATCATTAATCATTATTTTTCCATTATTATTTATTTACAATTGACAAAAAATGTTCTATTCTGTAGTAAATTTATGGAATTTATTATTATTCTATACAGTAAATTTATGGAATTTATTATTATTCTATACAGTAAATTTATGGAACTGATTATTATTCTAAATTTCACGAAATTTATTTTTTGTTCTATAGTAAATTTCGAGAATGTAGCATACTATATTCTACACTGAAAAAAAAATTTATTTGATTCAAATAACCATTTACATGTCTATTATCAAATAAATATTTATTTGAACCAAGTAATTATTATTTGAGTCTAATAAACAATAGTTGATTCAAATACAGAAATAATTGATTCAAATGACATTTATTTGATTTTAATGCCATTTATTTGATTCAAATGACATTTATTAGATTCAAATAATAATTACTTGGTTCGAATAAATATTTATTTGATAATAGACAAGTAAATGGTTATTTGAATCGAATAAATTTTTTTTTAGTGTATACAATAACACATTATGGTAATGTTGTATGATACAAAATATAATAATCTATAATATAGTATAATAAAATATAAAAAATATACTATACAATAAGCACTGTAGTAGAAAAGCTAGCAAAGTAACGAAGTAAGTTAGATTTAAAACCAGACAGTAGAAAACGCAAGAACAGTCAGACCAACTTAGCAGAGGTTTTAAGAAAGTAGAAAAAGCAAGCATAATCAGACCATCTGTGTAAAAAAGCAGAACAATAAAGAAAGAAAACAGTAAAAAACACAACATTAAAAAAGCAAGAAATTCCAAAAAACAGTCAGTAGAAAGAGTAAACATGATCAGACCAATGTATTAGTCGTCTGGCTCTGCTTTCTTTTTCTACTGATTTTAATTTCATACACTGCACCGTCTGACTAAGTTTGTATTTTCTACTGATTTTGATTGAGTATGTCATTAAAAAATAAATTTCATTTTTCAATTTATTTTGAATTGAAATTTACTTGTGTCGCGCAGGTCTGACTATGATTCCTTTTTCTACTGTCTGGTATGAATTCTCTCTTTATGCATTGGTCGTCTGACTATTTTTGCTTTTTCTACTGGTTCGAAATTATCTTTCAATTTATTTTGCATTTAAATCTATGCGCCGGTCTGACAACAATGGCTTTTTCTACTGTCTGATATAAAACCTCTCCTGTGTTGGCCTGACTATTTTTGCTTTTTCTACTGATTTGAAATTATCTTTTAATTTATTTCTGATTTAAACTTATTTGTGCTACCCTGCCTGACTATGATTGCTTCTTCTACTGTTTGGTTTGAATCCTCTATTGCTGCATTACTTGTCTGACTATTCTTGCTTTTTCCACTAATTAAGAATCTGCCGTCCTTTACTGTTTATTATACTGGCTTTAGTTAAATTTACTATTTATGCTTTCTCCACTGATTTAAAAGTATGTTTCAGTAATTTTTGCATTTTAATTTATGCATTCGTATGACAATAATGGCTTTTTCTACTGTCTGGTTTGAATTATTTCCTGATTCATTAGTTGTCTGGTAATTTTTCCTTTTTCTACTGGTTTGAAGTTATCTTTCAATTTATTTTTAATTTAATTTATGTGTCGGTCTGACAATAATGGCTTTTTCTACTGTCTGATTTGAAAACTCTCTTACTGCGTTTGTCTGACTGTGATTGCTTTTTCTACTCGTTTGAAATTATCTTTTTTATTTCGAATTTAAATTTATTTCTGCTGCTCTGTCTGACTATGATTGCTTGTTCTACTGTCGAGTGTGAATTCTTTCTTGCTTCGTTGGTTGTCTATTTTTGCTTTTTCTACTGAATTCAAATTGCCTTTCTATTTATTTTGGATTTAAATTTATGCGCTGGTCTGACTATAATGGCCTTTTCTACTGAATAGTTTGAAATCTCTCTTACTGTGTTTGTATCTCTGTTGGTCTCTGCTTGCTTTTTCTACTTTGCGATTTAAAATCTTTCTAATACTAATAATATACTTTAATTTAAAACTGGGGGATATTAGATATGTAAAAACCCAAAAAAGGTATACATGGAGGAACCAAAAATAATACTTTAATTTAAATGTATTTTATTTTATTACTAATAATTTATTCAAGTTTTATAAATAATAAAATTTCAACGAAAATCGCGTACTTTACTTAAGTAAATCGAATAAAGTATGATCGAACGTGACTCTTGAATTCATTGGTACAATGTTTAATTTCCGATATTCAGATGGACACTTTTTAACAGGTTTTAAAAACTTGAATAGAAAAATTAAGTTAGAAAGGGAAGAATCGGGATTTGTTTATAAAATTTGATATGGAGAATATTATGTATTATGCATATATGATGCCTGGAAATAACTAATGTTGAATCAAGGATTTAATTGAATGATTCCGGATTAATAATTTCTATGGCATATGAATTGTTTAGAAGTGAAGAAATCATTGCAATTGACTGCACTTTGGTGTAAATAAATTAAAACGTGTATGTTTCACGTGGAAATCTCCGCGTGGGAGCGGTATGCGGCTATGTGGGTGCTGTAAGCACAAATTGCCACAAATTGGAGAAAATTGAATGAAGCTTACAGCTTAACGAAGGCACTAAATCCTTGTGAAACGACCTATCTCAACATGCAGCCTATTTTCACCTATACTGAAGAGCTGACATACTTTAGAATCGAAAGGAACTGATAGTTCAAATTGAAGCACACTTCAAATCACAGAAGACCATCCAAACGGAAGAAGAAGAAGAAGAGAAGCGAAATTTACAAACACTTCCTCTATGAGGAAATTACTAAATTATTCATTATTAAAAATACCTTTTATAATGAAATTTTAGTGCATATTAAATAGACCAAAATTAAAGGTTCCAATAAATAGTTCAAATAAATAGTCCGAATAAATAGTCCGAATAAATAGTCCGAATAAATAGTCCGAACAAATAGTCCGAATAAATAGTCCAAATAAATAGTCTAAGTAAATAATTGACATATATCATGCAAATAAATATTCCAAATAAATAGTCTAAATAAATAATTTACATAAATAATCTAAATAAACATTTTTATAAAAGTGCCGCATAAAGAATTTTGCGCACTTTGTCCGTCTACATCAAAATTGATGCTAAATGTCAAATTTTTATTGAATTCAGAGAAAATAATCTTCACGAGATGTTAATGTTTTTATTCACATTTGAATGGACAGATATATGACTTATTTTCGTACATGATACAATGTACGTTTTACATCCTCTGGGACACGATTTATTATTATTTCTCATTAATTCACATATTAAGAAATTTAAATCTTCTTTTCGTAAACGTGTCTGTCAGTAAATCAAGTCTGAATTAAGAGAATGGTTATTTCGATTTTAAAATAGTAGCTTCTTATTTTTAAAAAATTCTCATTTCAAGAGACAGACTTCTTTTTACGAATTGAAGTAATCAATTTTCATCAGACATGGTAATTAAGAATATTAATTTTCATTAAAGAAAGTTAAAACTTCCGTTTTTTGTACTATTTTTACGAATATCTTCGTTTCCTGTTAACATTTCATGATAATCTGACAAAATGGAGATATTTGTTAATCTTAATTTTCTCAATTTATTTTTTGTTTGAACATAAAGGTTTCAAAATCTCATTTCTGAATGTGATTTTTGGCTGAAATTTTTTTTTATTTTTGGGCAATTTTTTGAAATTAAGTAACTCTAATTTTAAGGAAAGTGACCTTTTGCTGAAGAAAATTTTGAGTAAAAGTGAGCGAGAAAACATGTTTTGCGTATGCGCAAATACTCCCAAGGGTTCGTAACACGAACATTCCGAATTCTTGTATGTAATAACAGAAATTCCTACATGTGCCCTCTGAACTATCACAGGTGAATGCTGTCAGGCGAATTTCAAACACATGTGTTTTTCATTTCAATTCCAAAAACGCCAATTTTCACTTTTGTTTTCAGTTTTGATTCTATCACTACAAAAAATGGTGTCTTAAAAGTGGGACAAAAGTGTCTTATTTGGTCAAAAACGTCTTAAATTAAGACACTTTTTGTGTCTTAGTCACCAAATATGTCTTAATTTAAAACGTTTTTGCTCAAAATAAGACACAATGTTTTTGTAGTGATTTTTCTAATTAACTATTTTTCTAAACACAATGATTTTAAGTGCATAAAGATTTTTTTAATGTACAAAGATTTTTTAAACGTACAAAAATTTTTTTGAACGTACAAAGATTTTTTAAACGCATAAAGATTTTTTAAGCGCATAAAGATTTTTCCAACAACTTTACGATTGTTTTTCTTCTCTCAGACAATTGTTGCAGTTTTGTTTTAAGCCCCAAAAAAATATCGACAAAACTTTGAAGAAAGTCAAAAACGTGTTTTCTTTTGATAGAAATTTGCATGTATAATTATTGTTTTGAGAAAAATTCTTTGGGTAGACTTTTATAAGTTATATTCAAATAGATTTGTAAACTTTATTATCTCCGAGGGTAGTTTTAGCCAGAGGCAATGGTTCCTGCATTCGACGTGTTGTCAATTTGATGCCACTCGTCTCTTCTGTTTAAAATCGATCGCGTTTTCGACTACGCACGTCGACTGAATTTTTATTGAGAATTAATGAATTATATTAAAAATCAATCAGTAGTTCAGATTCTTCTTAAAAAAATTTAGTCAGCGGCTTTTCGTGGCCAAAAATTTATGCTGGAATTTAGACCCAATCAACCATTAGTGCTAAAAAAAGATAGAAAATATGGTGGAGAAATTCATTCAAATAGTTTTATTATCTCTAAATAAAATGGACAATTCAAAATAAAATGGAGAAAATTATTCAAATAAAAAAATTCAAATATAATGTCAAATTCTTATAGATAAATTATAGATAAATTCTTATATAAATCTAAGAATAATTTTAAAAAGTTTTAAATGTAATGTTTGTCCAAACGGAATATAATGAATTTAAGTGGATGTTAAGTGTTAAGTTATTTAAGTGACTGTTTTTTTAGTCAGACATGAGAGATGTTTTTCTTTCTACAATTAATAGCGGTAGAAAGATTTGTTTTGGATTCATAGTGGAATCGTAACTTGTAATCTCGATGACACCATAAAATATTTCTCCTATATTAATTGTACCATACAGAGGCATTAATCACCTTTGATCCAATTAGCGTTTGTACATGCAGTGCACGAACAGCAATAGGTCCATTTTCACTCTTGTGAATATGTCCATGGTTATCGTTATCAATCTCTAATTGAAAGTGACATTGTATATATGTAATTGTTACTAAGTCAATAGAATCCTATTGGTCCTTCAATTAAAATTCACATTTTCATCAAAACTGACAAATTTTAATCAGTCCCTTTTGGCAATTTTTCTTTCCTGTTATTATTCTTATTTTTATTCTCTTCATGCTTATTATATTACTATTTTATTGTCATTATGTTTATTATTAGTATTTTTATTATTAGTGTTTTTATTATTAGTATTTTTATTATTAGTATTTTTATTATTAGTATTTTTATCAGTATTTTTATTTTTATTATCATTATGTTTCTTATTAGTATATTTTTATTTTTATTATCATTATGTTTCTTATTAGTATATTTCTATTTTTATTATCATTACTATTTATTATTACTATTTTTACACATATGAACATATACATACACAACAATATTTCATTCGTTCAAACTATATTTATTACAAAAGACTTTTTGCGAGAAAAAATATAAACTACTTGTCGCACTTGTTTTCAAAATTTGAAAGTCGCTTTCAAGAAATTTTAAAAACTCTTATAAACTTTGAATGTTCACGATTCAAATTTTTAATACGTGACTATTTTATTTACCTTGATATTAGTTTAAATTGCATTTTAATTTACATATATTACATGTAGATAGTTTCATTTACATTTAGGCGTAAAATGAAGGAAAAGGAATTTCCTGAGCATAACTTTTGTTTCAGAAAAAATTGAAATGAATTCTAGTAAATTGAATTTAATGAAGAAATCGATAAAGAATCTTTGTTATTAATTTCGAGGCATTCTTTGGTATTGAGTATCTTTTGAAGGGGATTTAAAAGAAGAGGAAGACGATGTTCTGGCTTCTGTACTACAAATCATTTTCAAATTAGTGAAAGAATGTCGAAGTGCACCTTCCTAGTGGTCCTTTTATGTTGAGAATATTAAATTTCTCCGACAGCTTCCATTCCCCGCACTTCACTTTGGAATCCTTTATTCGTTCCGAGCAACAAAACAAACAGCGCTTCGTGACAAGAAAATACAGATATTTTTTACCATTTACCATATTTTTTATCGTTTGTTCAAAGCAGGGCAAAAACTCAATATCTCAAGCTTCCGCACAAATAATTACATTTTTATACACGATTTTTTAAACTTGCCCTGCTAGACAAAATTACTTTTTTTTAAATTAATTGCCAAAATTAAAATATATTAATATTATATATTTAAAAAGAAAGAAACATTAATCAGATTTTAGACAAAAAAATCGTTTTCTTCAATAGAAAGCATCCTTGTTAAGATAATTGCAAATATAATTAATTACTGCAAATTATTTCTTCGAACGTTTCTTTTTTTTAAATTAAAGATATTCTGAAAGTTGATAACATGAGGTTTTAATTAAATACGTATACTGATTAACGAAAACGAAATTAGGAAATTGGAAAATGATTTAATGTCTCCTCTTCTGATTTTTTTAATGAACATATCCAGACTTAGTTCCAACTATTCAAATTTCAGTTTTTCGAACATCCAAACTGAATTGAAATTTAGCACTTGTTTTGCAAAAGATTTTCACATAACCGGGACAGAATTAGTTTTTTTCTGCATACGGGAAGTCCATTAAATTCTCTTTATAACACATCTTTACTTTTGCAAATAAATGCAATTACTTTTGCAAATAAATGCAATTACTTTTGCAGATAAATGCAAAATAATTTGCAAATGCACTTTTGCAATTAATTAAATAATTAAGCAGTTATTAAACACACTTTTTTTCATTGATTTCATTAAAATATCCTGAACCGTTCCGTAAACTTCAATCGACTGTTTTAAAATTTCTTGAACAATTGAAGAAACTATTGCACTATTTTTAATTTTGAAAGCAGTCAATCAAAGTTTCATGAACAGTTCAGAAATCTATAATAGACTGCTTCCAAATTTCTTGAACAGTTCGGGAAATTTTGGTTGCTTTCAAACTTCCTGAACAGTTCAGGAAACTAATTGACTGCTTTCAAACTTCAGGAACACTTCAGGAAACTTCAATTAACTGTTTTAAAATTTCTTGAACAATTTAAGAAACTACTTCACTACGTTTAAAGAAAGCAGTCAACCAAAGTTTTATGAACAGTTCAGGAAACTAATTGACTGATTTCAAACTTCTTGAACAGTTCAGGAAACTTTAATTGACTGCTTTCAAACTTCCGGAACACTTCTGGAAAGTCCAATTAACTGATGTTTTAAAATTTCTTAAACAATTCAAGAAACTACTTCACCTCGTTTAAATTTGAAAGCAAAGTTTCATGAACAGTTCAGGAAACTTGATTGACAGCATTCAAACTTCTTGAACAGTTCAGGAAACTTTAAATGACTTCTTTCAAACTTACGGAACACTTCAGGAAACTTCAATTGACTGTTTTAAAATTTCCTAAACAATTCAAGAAACTACATCACTGATTTTAAATTTTAAAGTAGTTAACCAAAGTTTCATGAACAGTTCAGGAAACTTTGATTGCTTTCAAACTTCCCGAACAGTTCAGGAAAATTGAATTGACTGATTTCATACTTCATGGACAGTTCAAAAAAGTTCAATTGTCTGCTTTTATACTTCATGAACCGTTCAGGAAACTGTATTTTTTGTTTTCAATCTTTCTTTAACAGTTTCTCATATTTTGATAAAATGAAGGGAAAATAATACAATTAAAGGTCCGCGTGGAATAATTGCCTCTGAACTGACACGCAACTTTCTTACGCAGTCAGAATATGACTCAAAAAGCGGATAGTATCGTACAGGCAGTTATTGCATGCGACAATTGTTTATTTCCCATTATAATCATTGCCTCATCTAAATGCCAAAAGAAAAAATTCTTGCCCTGTTGTAAGTATTGTAAATAACAACAAACAAACGTAGAACCACTACAAATTATTTTATTTACAATAAAGAAACATAAAAATAAAAATGTACTGTTAATATTAAAAAAACAATGAACATGTTGAAACTGAAAGAGAAAAGCAGCTAGTTGAAAAAGACCAGATGAGTTTTTCGTGGAGAAGAAGGAATAGCTATTGAATTAAAAGGCTGTGGCGAATAAAACGATAGAGAGAAAGAAGCGAGCGTGTTGTTTCTGTGCTTAAATAAGGGTTTCTTTTTCTCTCTCGTCTGAGGAAAGTGCTCTCGCCCTCCGTTCAGCTCTCTTATCCTTTTTGCCAGCAAGTCGTCTGGTCTTGGACCGGGGCACCGCCAGCCATCCGCTGGCGAAGATCCGTGCTCGACGACCATAAAAATAAAATTTCAATAAATCTCGTGGAACGGCGACCCTCGTGGGGTATTGGGAGGGCGGGCAACTCGCTCATTGGAGCGGCCTCCAGTGGCGGTTACGCCTACCACAAAACACAGATAGCTGGATACACCAGTGTACATCGAAACAGACTTTTGCTCCGTGGCCACGTACCTTCTCTAACAGCATCTTTCTACTTGCATCATCCGTTACTTTCATGATCTTCGGCATTCGAACAGTCCTCTCATGCCTCCTGAGACTCGAGAAGAATGAGTTTCACTTCACCTGCTCCATCATATTTTCTTTCTTATATTTCAGTCCCGAGTGGGCAAAGTAGACTCATTAAGGATTTCGTGCAAGATCCACAAAACATCGTGTAGCTATTGATGAATGCCCTGCAAATTGACATTGTCAGTGATCTCCTGTATCTTGATTTAGATTTGAATTTTCAGCGAGTCTTCAAGTTTGATTTACATTTTCTATTACGAGTTTTCAATTTTGATTTATATTTTCTATATTACGAATTTTCAATTTTTATTTACATTTTCTATTACGAGTTTTCAATTTTTATTTACATTTTCTATTACGAGTTTTCAATTTTTATTTACATTTTCTATTACGAGTTTTCAATTTTGATTTACATTTTCTTTTATTTTTACATTCTCATCAATAATGAGAGTGTACTTTAATATTCGATTGTACTATTTTAAAAAATATATCGTTTGTTAGTTGGACTTTTATTCGGGTAAAATAGTTTGTTTTGTTTACTCTAAAAGGGTCTTAATTTAACTAGTACTAAATTTAATACTCTGGCAAATTTTACCATGCTGTCTTGTAACTTTTACTATACTTCTCAGCAATTCTTGTCAGACTTTTGTTGAGAAGTCTGGCCTCAAATGTTGATTTGAGGGTCAGCATGCAGTAACTGCCTCTCAGCTCACATGCAAGTTTCGTTCGCAGCCAGAATCTGCAAATTAGCAGCCATCGAAAATGTGTACCCTGTTTCTGACCATTTTTACTGAACTTCTTACAATTCTTACCAGACTTCTTACAATTCCTACCAGACTTCTTTTAACATTTATACCTTTCTTCTACCAATTTTAACAAATCTTCTGACAATTTTTACTAAACTTCTACAATTTTTACTAAACTTCTGACAATTTTTATTGAATTTCTAACAAAATTTACTGAACTTCTCACAATTTTTACTGAACTTCCGATAATGTTTACTGAACCTCTGTCAATTTTTACTGAACTTCTGACAAAGTTGCTTTCCTTGAAAGAATTGGTTAAGCAATGTCTTTAAAAGAAAAATTGTAAAAATCAGTAATTTTCGCAATAAAAATATAACTTTGCATTAAATGCAGATTGTCGCATTTGAGAATTACAATTCAAGACCAATAGGTAAGGGTTTTTTTAAAAATATACAAAATTATTATACATTAAGAAGAAGATGAAGAAGATGAAGAAGATGAAAAAGAAGATGATGAAGAAGAAGGAGAAGATGAAGAAGAAGAAGATGAAGAAGAAAAAGAAGATGAAGAAGATGCGGTGATGATTACAAGAAGGAAAGAAATTATATTGCATTCAATTTAACTTGAGAGGTATTTTCAGAAGGTGGTATAGTGAAAAGTTATCCGAATTACGAGGCGATCATTACCTTCTTGAAAATTAATTACTCATGAAGTTTGAAATATATATAACAACTGGAGCCATTCCCTGAGGAAACATAATCCCTATTGCAGAGGTGGATCGCAACTTCAGTCGATTCTAGGACGTACAAGGTGTTTATGGATACTGAAAGAAGTATAAAGAGCCTGTGCAGAATATGACGATTGTAAAAAAGAAACGACGAATAAATAATGTCAAATAAAATCGAAATTGGCATTTGTGGCATAATAGAATTTAACTCCAGGATCCCAAATTGACCTCATTTTTAATCGAATCAAATAATTTTTAAAATCAGATTCAATTATTTTCATTTCAATCAATTGTTTATGTATAGATATAATTATTTTTGAACATAAGGTCCATTTTTAATGTCAATCAAATTTAATCAATTTTTTTCAATTGGTTTTTATGGCCAGAGCTTCATGAAAACAACCTTCGTAAATTTCAATTGACTCATATGTTTGAATCAAATAATTTTTAATTAGCACAATTAATAATTTACGTAGTATCTAATTAATCAAGTTTTAGATTTGATTTTTGAAAGATTTAATTGTCTTTTAAATCATACTATTGATTTTCCAACGATTCAGTTGACTTTTGGATGATTCAATTGGCTTTTAAATAATTCGTCATTCAAATGTTTCAACTGGCTTTCAAGGCTTTCAAATTATACAATTGGCTTTTAAATCATCATTCAATTGTTTTTCAGAGGTTTCAATTGGCTTTTAAATTATTCAATCGGTTTTAAAATAATTCAATTAGCCTTTAGATTATTCAATTGGACTTTAAGAGAATTCAATTAGCCTTTAGATTATTCAATTGGGCTTTAAGAGAATTCAATTGACTTTCAAGTGATTCCGTAAGCTTTCAAATGATTAGATTAAAAGGATTCAGTCTGTTTTTTAAAGTATTCAATCGGTTGTTAAATGAATCAATTTATTTATAAATCATACAACTGAAAAATTCAATTGGCTTCCTAAAAATTCAATTGGATTTCGAAAAATTCAATAGAATTTTGAATAATTCAATTGGCTTTCGAAAAATTCAATTGGATTTTCAATAATTCAATTGGATTTTTAATAATTCAATTGGCTTTCGATTCAGTCTGTTTTTAAAAGTATTCAATCGGTTGTTAAAAGAATCAATTTATTAATAAATCATACAACTGAAAAATTCAATTGGCTTTGTAAAAATTCAATTGGATTTCGAAAAATTCAATAGGATTTTGAATAATTCAATTGGCTTTTGAAAAATTCCATTGGATTTTAATAATTCAATTGACTTTTGAAAAATTCAATTGGATTTTAATAATTCAATTGGATTTTGAATAATTCAATTGGATTTTGAATAATTCAATTGTCTTTCGAAAAATTCAATTGGATTTTTAATAATTCAATTGGCATTTAAATGGTCTCATGGGTTTTTAAATAATCCAAGTGATTTTTAATTGTCTGACATTTTATTCCTAATTTATTCAGATGATAATTAATTCACTTGAGAATTAACTGATTCAATTTGCCCTTATTCCTATGATTCAGTCGATTCTTTATACGGATTGAAGTAATTTTAATTGCTCCGAATATATTTATGTACTTTTCTTAATTCCCATGTTGCATTATGTTTATTCATTCATTTTCGACTCATCCAACTTTCATTGATTCTTGATTCTTTTTTCATTCATTACTTATTCATTTTTCACTCATTCTTTATTCACTCTTCCTTCATTTCACTTATCTAAAAGTATCAACGATACCAAAAAGTATCAATTCGACGCCAAAAGTACAAAATCTGGACCAATTTGAGGTTTTTGGTATCAATCTTGTACACTTTCAAGTTAACTGTTTCCATTCATTCTTTATTCAATTTTCCTTCTTTTGTTTGTTTATTCTTCATTCACTTAATTTGTAATTGTTACCATTTCCATTCAACATACTTCTCACGCATTCCAACATTCATTTAACACAATATATTCACAGAACCGCAGTGTCAATTATAACAAAACATTCATTTTGCGTATTGACACAAAAAGAATAAAAATCCAGCCGAAAACCAGCTCTCGTAGCCCAAGATCGTGCCAGGGGATTGCAATTTTTGAAAATACAGACAAAAGTGTTTTTGTACAAAAAAACAGACATTAAAGATGACTGCCTATAGTATTGAAGAAGGGAATATCGAGGTGCAGCTACGGTCCTGGAAAGAGCCAAACCCCAAGTATAGGAGCGATTTAATATCACGCCCCCGAGTACAGAACACGGCTGGTGGTGGAGTTCGAGGTGGAGGCGATGGAGTGAAATTAAGGGTGGGGGTGTAAACCTCGTGGTGGGGATTTTGGATATGGCAGCCAAACAGTTTGCTCTATGCCTTCGCGAGGCGCGGGCCGATGTAACTGTGACGAGTTTCGATCGTCTTGAGACTCGTTTCCGACCTTGTTTTCCCGGTATTTCCGGGGTTTTTCACTCCCTTCGTCTTGAAAAGAAGCAATCATTTTACGCAAAATCGAAAGGGATTTCAAATTCCGAAGCTGCGAGAAGCAAGAGGGAGCACAGGAGCTTAGCTCCTGGGGAGGAATGCTCAACAATATCTCCGCCGGCGGTTCCATTCATGCCATTTCCGGTAAGTTTCATCCCGGGAAATCCTAGAATTTGGATGGAGAATAAACCGGCCAATTGTGTTTCACGATGAGGAAAAATCGCTTCATTTAAAAATACAGGATTCTGTGGATTATTCATGTGTGATTACAAGCGACGGATTTGTGAAATGTGGCATTCTATCATTAAATGTTGGATTTAAAAGCAAGTGTAAGTTGCGGGTTTCAGAAAACTGAAAATGTGTTCATTGTTGGTTGGTAAGATTCCTCGGTTCAGTGATAATTTTGCAATATTGGTGGAATATTGATTTATTAGGAGGTCCGGCTCGATTGTTACATGATTGATAAAGTTTCCTCTGTAAGGAAGCAAAAGGAATGAAATTTGAAAATTATGTTTTTTGAGTGGAATTGATACTTCTTTTATACGAAACGAATTGATACTTCTTTTTTTACGGAACAAAATCCTCTTCGTTTGAGAAGAATCTTGAGAGAATATCCTCTTGATTGTGTTATCAAGAATAAATTTCTTGAATTTAAAGTTAAATTTTCTTGAATTCGAAAGTGGAATTACCTTAATTTGAGAGGAAGAAATATTTTAAAATGAATTAAATAGATTCAGAAGATTTTAGTCGGTTTGAGAGGAATTTCTTCTTGATATCTTATTTGAGAAAAATTGTTTTTGGTTTAATGTGCAGTAATGTAATTTTTGGATTGCAGACGCATTTTTAGAAATTTTTTGATTTTTAAACGCATTTTCATTAAATCTGTATCCCTGTTTCAAACCATTAAAAATTGCTATTTTTCTTTTTGTAATTTTTATTATTTTTGAAATAATTTGAGACGAGTAAAAAGTACATCCTCTAACGTGAATAAGTTGAAGTTTATTTGCTATGGCTTTGCTAATTATTTACTACATTTGATATTTATTTGCTAGATTTGTTAACTATATACTGCATTTGCTAATTATTTACTAGATTTGCTAATTATTTGCTAGATTTGCTAATTATTTACTAGATTTGTTAATTATTTGATAGATTTGCTATTTATTTGCTAGATTTGTTAATTATATACTAGATTTGTTAATTATTTGCTAGATTTGCTATTTATTTGCTAGATTTGTTAATTATATACTGCATTTGCTAATTATTTACTAGATTTGCTAATTATTTGCTAGATTTG
>WNHD01001929.1:0-19898 GCA_011057455.1 Ganaspis sp. Gsp50
AAATTTTATTAAATTATTAATTTTAAATCATAAAAAATAAATAAACACTTTAAATTGCAAATTTTTACAATATTAATTAGCTTATTTGGTACTTTTACAAATTCTCATATAAAATTATGTTTATCTGTAAGTTTTAACAATTTTATTTAATTGTAACTAAGATTTTAGATTATAATCAAGTATAAAATTAAGTAATAACATTTACTGTATAAAATAGAGAACGGCGAGTAGTACCCAGTTCTGCCCCACCCTTAGGTACCCGGTTTTGCCCCACTCTCCCCTATTAACTACTTAAAAAGTAGCTAAGTTAATTACAGAAAAAACGTCAGAATATCTATAAAAACAGTTGCTTTAAATACTTTTCACTCAGTCAAGTTTTTTTCAGTGTACAGTCCAATTACAAAAACTGACCTAAGTCATAGAACTTTAAAAAAAAAATAAAAGAAATCTTAATAAACGAAAAGCCATTTTATATATTAAAATTCAATTCAATTAAAATTAAAACTTCAGGATTTGCAGCAAAAAATAAATATAGACAATCTTTAATTGTTTCATCAATATAATTATAATTTATTAGACTATATTAAAGTTCGAATATACTTTCCAAATTTCATTATGGACACTATTAAATTTTAATACATTGATAAAACAATTAAAGTGTGATTATATTAATATTTTAGTGCAAATCAGAATAGTTTTACTTTAATAAAATGACTGTTGGATTTTTAAATTGATTTAATTAAATCTGTATAAATAAAATCAGAGATTTGTCTGTACATTGCAGCAAACTCTAAATTTTTGTTATAATCATTCGTTTTAAGGTCATAAGGATTCCAAAAATATGCGAAGAAAATTCTGTCTATCTGTCAGTCTGCACAAAATTTTGTTCGGGCATAGATAATGAAGTTGCTATAAAAATGGTTGTTATATCAACAGTTGACAATGGATTGGTCACCATGGCAACGGCTCTTGAGGGAATTATTACCATAGTAGCAACGGTATCTAAGGGAATTGTTATCATAATAACGTTTGCTAAGAGAATTTTTATTATCATAACAACGGTTTCTAAGGGAATTTTTATCATAATAACGTTTGCTAAGAGAATTGTCATTAAAGCAGCATTTTATGAAAATTGTTACTATAACAACGGTTGCTATAAGGAAAGTTATTTTTTTATGGTAACATTTACCATTTTCATTAAAAAAAATCATACAAGGTTTTCTGACAAAATTACCTATAAACGGACATTTTTGCTCTTACACTAATTGTATGTTTCTCTGAGCCTCGAAATATAAAACTTTTAGAATAAGCTTCAGGTAAGATTCAGGTAACTTCTGGTGCTGTGATGGTTAAAGCATATTTTTTACGACAAATTTTTGGGAAAGAATTGACAATGTTCACCGACGAAGTTTGCTCAGTTAGATGAGAGCTTGGGCTTTACGGACGCTGCAAACCATCAATGGTTCGCGCCCTTTTAGCCCAGGATTATTCTCCAACTCGTGAGATAATTCGAGCGGGAGATTAGACGCCGAAGGTCAAAGGTGTGCGCTGTCGATACATTATCCGGCACACACTGTTGCGTTGAAACTCGACTGTCGGTAACTGGTTGTACTTTGGATAGGTTTTCTAGAAGTTTCCTACCTACTTGCGAACAAGCCAATTACGGTCGATTTAGGCAAATGAGATTACTCCTACTAAGACTTCAAGGGAGATGTGCTCTCCAAGTCAATAGACCTTTATAGCATACTATACATTTTTAACATTCCTTTAAAACTCCAAATTTATGCATTTTTTACTAAAGGAATTCCATGTAGGCTATTTTTGATAAATCTAAAACCGGTACGGTTATTATATTTTCTTTATGAGAAAGCAAAAATATTATATCAAATTTTTTTACATGATTTGAATGCTGTTAATTTCTTTCACATCTTTTGAAATCTGCATGGCCTCTGCATTTACTTCTATTTCATCAGTTGAATCTGTTTTAAATATTTTAATTTTGATCAGTAAAATATGATAGTATTAATTATAAACTAAAATGTTAAACTGGCTACCAGTAATGACCATAGTACAGGGCCTCGATTATGTTATCTCATCTCACCGAATCTTATTTTATTTTCAATTGTCTTCCTTTTTGTCAAAAATTAAAACAATTGAATTTAAAGTGAGATTCGGTGAGATGAGATTACACCATCAAGGCCCTGAACCAGTATAATTTTAGAACTCTTTTCAACACTGCCGTTTGATTTAAAAACTTAGTTAACCGACATTTTTATGAAAAATGAGTTTTTGGTATCAATGAACTCGTAATAAAAACTGCGTCTAATAGTTATAGTTTAAATTTTGTTTACAGATTATTGTTTGTAAAAAATGATTATTAAAAATCTTAGAAATTCCAGAAAATGAAAGAATATTTTGTAAAAAGTTATGGAAAGTATCTTGCGTAGTTTAAAAAACAAACGAGGCTTTGAGCTCGAATGTAATACTTGAAGGAAAAACTTAGTTAAAGACATTTGTGTGTTTTCTGTATGAAATAAATAGTCGAGTCTGCATGGAAAAAAAAAGTACTTAAAATTTCCTTGATAGTACTCGACTTTTGGATGGGACAAAAATCATCAAGAATTTCAAATAATTTATATGAAAAAATTGAGAAAAGTCAATGAATTATTCTAGTACCATGGGTCCAGTACCAGGTACTGGAATAATTCATTGACTTTTCTTTTAACTTTTCGAGCAAATTTTAAATTTTTTCACGTACATTATTTGACATTTTTGCAAATTTGTGTCCTATCTATAACTCGAGTACTGTCAATGAAATTTTCACGTACTTATTTTTTCCGTGTGAGAGTTGGATTTGAAATAAAAACTTATGCATTTGCAACGCTCGCAGTTACCTAAGTTCTTCCATCAAAAAGTTAGTCGAGAAAGAGCAGAACGACTACTTAACTGCATTCGGCTAAACTCGGATTACCTTCGGGTCGCAAGCAGCAAGCAGCTGTAAGCAGCCTTCCCCTTACCACATGACGTCACTGTTAGTTAGGTAAGTTCTTCCATCAAATCAGAGGACCGAGCTCGCGTACCTATTTTGGGGAGCACTACGCAAAGGACTTTCCCTAACTTTTTACTTCATATTTGCATTCGGAAAAACACGCAAGTGCAATTTTTCATATAATTTGTTTAAATAATTAATTTTTTATTTCATAATTAAATAGAGCACCATCTTTACACCCAGTATGTGAAGTTAAATTTAATATTTTTTAAATTTCTATTAGGGTTCTGAAAGTAAACGGTTTTTCCTTATTTTCTCGTTTCGACATAAATGTCGGTTAACTAAGTTTTTATTTCAAACGGCAGAACACTGGTCAAACTAAGAAAATCAGTACTGACAAATAGTATTGGATTATTTAGTGATGAAGCGGACGTCAACTACGGATCTATACGTAAATTTCTACCTGAGTGGCTTCACGTATGATCTTGTATAAGAATTTTAAGCCGAGATATAATTTCGAATAATACGCATAATGTTTATTCTATTTATATTTCAAAATTTGTTTATAATTGAATTGTGACCTGGTCTAGGAAAAACGGTCTTATGTGTCAAAAAATCATTTTTTACGTTTCTGCAGATTTGGACATAAATTAAACGCTCACTCACATGGTTAAAAACAGTAAGTCGTAGGTTTCTGAAAAGTTGAACTGAAACTGAGAAGAAAGAAAAGTACAATAAGCTTTCTTAAATATTTTAAAAACCATTATCTTTATTTTTTTAAATGTTCAGAAAGAATTTCAAAATATGAGTATATGTGTACGTCCGCATGAAAAGGGCCCACTTTGGCACTATTGAACTTATCTATATGAACATATTCCTGATTAAATTTCGAACATTATGAGAGGTCTTAGACCCCTCTAGAAGAAAAATTCGCCAAATTAAAAGGGTTCAAAGTTGGAAGTTTCAAAAAGCTAATTTCGAGAAAAACGAGTTTAAAGTTCAAGTTTTCTATTAGCTCCCTTGTTAATTAAAAAATAAAAATAAGATTTTAACACGCTTTTAATTACAACAAAGTTATAATAAATACATGATTCGAAAGAGCACATTTTATATTTTGTTTTTCAGCAATGACAAAAAAAAATAAAAGATTTGAAATTTCGTTAGTAAATTGCGAATATCTTCTATAAAATAAAACCAGCAAAGTGGGCCCTTTTCATGCGGATGTACACATATTATAAAATAAATCCATTATTATTATTGTTATTTTCGTAAAAAGTTATTTCTTTTTAATTTTAATCAATTAAATTATAAATTTAAAAATGTATAGGCGTTTTCTGCGCAAAAAGATATTTCAAGCCTTGAATACAATTTTGAGAGACTCGATTTCATTTTTCCAATTTTTCCGTAAACTTTAAATACTTTCTTTTACACACTTTCATTTTCAAAAATCTACTAACAATTTGCATCAAAGTAATCAAGTACTAAGGCTAGAGTATAAAAACTTCACTAAACCCAAGGATTTTATAATAAATAAAATTAAAGTGGGAGAGGAGACTTTTATTTTTATCACATTTAAATTTTCGTAGTAAATATTTATTTAATTAAACTCTGATTATTTGACTTATATAAATAAATTTAATTTTATTATTAATTAATGAAAGTTATAAACATTTTTTAACTTTTGCTATTGATAAAATAATATGAAAACAATATTACATTATTCATTAGAGAAGTAAATAACTATAGAAATTTGAATATATTAAAGGATTTTAATAAAATAAATAAATTTAATATTTAGTAAGAAACACAGTCCACCTTCTTTATACGTCACTGAGGTAACATTTGCTCTCCTATTGCGTCTTTAATGAGTTTCGTATCCAAAACAGTCCGCTCGAACGAGAACCGAGTGTAATTCTTAATCAGCAATAAAAAAAAACCCCATAACAAGTTTTAAACCAATCTGATGAATTTTAAATTTTGTCCACCATATTGGATATACCATTTAAAACTTTTCAAATCTAACACTCAATACTTATTTAGCAACCCCGAAAACACCCCAAGTAATGAATTTCAAACGAATTCGTTGAATTTTTAATAGTCATTTTGAGGCAGACATTAAATTTTATGAATCAGGCATTGGATTTTTAATCAACAATCCCGAAAACCCCCGTGTAATAAAGTAACAAAATAGCAGCTAACATAAAACTGATGAAACTGAGGTGTCGTTCACAAACTACTTAGCTCGTCAGGGGGGTGGGGGGTCAAGCTATTTGCTACGATAAGAGGAATAAATGGCGCTAATGTATGGAACAGTGTTCTACAAGGGGAGGAGGGGGGAGTCTAAATTTACAAAGAATGGGCTGTTGTTTAATTTTAACAAATTTTTTATCGAGAACTTGTTTTCGCACATAAGCTTCTTTTTCAGAGACTAGGTTGCAATTATTATTTAAATATGTTAGTTTATTTTTTGAAACTATTATTTAAATCTTTTTACTCATAAAAATAACCTTGATTAGAAGTATTTTCCAAATATAATTCGTAATGTGCTTTTAGCAATTCCGTTTTTTCATTTAAAATATAAAAAATTTTGTTTAATTTCGATTTATTTATTGAATTTCCAGGGTGCATCAAATGGTAAATCTTGAGACAATCGTTCCTACTAATGTAAACTTTTTCCGTAGGGTTTCTCAATTTACAAGAAAATTTGATTAAAACTTCTTGAACTTTAAACACAGAATCCATCACGTTCTGGTGATATTCAAATTCTTTATTTTTAGCAGGAGGTCGTAATTCCACATCAGGATTTTGCATTTTTTCTATAAAACAGTATTTGTTATTAATCTATCACTAAACTGTATTCATAAAATCTATAATAATATAAAAAATAAAATTATATTCAGTTCCCACATAACACTGAACCTTTCCTAAATCTTTAACTGACAGGTTCGGAATATTTATTTGCATGTTTTAGGAAAGCTGTCATAAATATTTAAATGTCCGTTATGAATAAATGTTTAACGGGAAGCTTTCCTAAAGCTTAAAACTAAAGCTTTTTTAAAAGTGGTCAAATTGGCTTGAAACTTGTTACTCGGGGGTTTTTGGGATCGCTGATTACGAATTTGGCGTTATATTTTCAAAATCGGACTTCAGATTCGTAATTAACGACCCCACATCTCCCCTACTAACGAGTTTCTAGAAAATACAATTAATTTTTTTTTAAGTTCGCCACATTAGATCTGCCATTTTTAATTTTGAAAATCTGATGTCAGATTTGTAATCAGGGACCTCGAAAACTCCTGTTTACCAAGTTTCAATAAAATCCAACCACTTTTTGAAAAATCGGCCGCCATATTGAATCCGCCATTTTGAATTTTAAAAATCTGACTTCCGATTTGTATTTAGTGACCCTAAAAGCCTCCGAGTAACGAATCTCAAGCCATAAAAACTTTTAGGCTTATCAGAATCCACTCGTTAATTTCAAAGTCCTTTTTCTTGAAAACTTATTTTCGGACGGTAGGACTCTTAAATTTCCCTGTCATATATATTAAGTAGGAGAGAAGTGCGGGTAAATTGATCGAGCGGGTTAAATAGTTTTTTTAATAACTTTTTTACAAACAAACATTAAATGAACAGGCTTTTTGTAATCAATTGTGTTGAGGTAAACAAGATTTCTACCAACTTTTATAAATAATGGCTCCTCATAGAGAAAACAATTTTTTTTTTCATCGATTTCTGGTAAAATATATACTCCGCGTAGCGCACAATTTGATGAGTGAATTGATGATTAAAAGAAAGAACTTTTATTTTAGAAAGTTATGTGTCAATTTATGGAAATTTAAGCAAATTTAAATGGTAACTTTTTAAATTTAAAGCGTCAATATACAAACTTTTATTAAATTAAATTGAAAATTAAAAATGTTGCTGCAGAGTATTTATCCGGTAATTTATGGTAATTTATGTTACTTTACAAAACATAATGTATTATTAAAAAATTGAATTTTGGATTTTAATTTATGTTAATATTTAATTTAGAAAAATTTTACATATATCGGAAAAAACTGTAGTTTGTATGTGTTTCTAAACATCCCTTCGTCTGTTATTAGATTTTTATGATTATTATAACTCCACCAAATTTCATTAAAATCTGACAATGAGTTTTCCGTAATATCCTGAACACAAAAAGCATGAGTGTACCTTCAAGTGTTGTGCTGTGTGGGTGCTGAAAAACTGAGATATTATTGCTTAAGAAGGTTTAAATCCCTGACATAACCTGAAACTTAATTTTATTTTTAAGTGAAGAATAGAATTATTATTAAAATTGATTTTAACAAATTTCGAAAGATTCAGCTATACAATGTTTTTAAAAAATTAGTTTGAAAGAAATGTATTGTAAAGTAATAATTATTTAATATTTTGTGTTTTTTTCAAACTTAGTGAGCAATTGCAATTTTTATCGAATTTTAATAAACAATAGCTTATTTTGTTCTTTAAAAGATTCTGGAGAGTTCTGTTTTCTTGATGTTGTTAAATATTTTGTTTACAAAAATATGAACAAAATCAATTCCATTTTTTTTAATCTTTTGAATAAAAAATTATTAAAAAAATTAACTAACAGAAGTGTAGAAAATCTTTGAAAGAGGTTTTGATTACGAAAATTCGATAAAAATTGCAGTTGTATACCAAGTTTGAGGAAAAAACACACATAATTTATTTTCTCCTCTGAACTTTTTCTAGATCAATTTACCCATATCTCCCCTGCGTAAAATGTTACATATGTAACACAATCCAAAATTGAAACTGTAATTTGCTGTAAAGTATAAAATTTTTAAACGTAACAATTTTGAATGAAGAAAAGTGTTATTCATTTTTAATACAAGAATATCAAAGAATGCAAAAGCAATCATAATTATTTTTCGAGGATTATTCTCTGAATTTATACAAAATTTTAGAAAAGATGTCAAAAATGTTTAGTTCTATAATATTTCAAGAAATGGACAGCAGCAATATACCATATAAATTTCTTATCAAATATCAAATTTTTATTTGTTAATATATTTGTTTTTAGTTAGAAAATCTAATTTATAAATTGATTACATTAATTCTTGACATTTTAGTGAAGAAATCTACTTATTTTAAATGCAAAGAATTTGAATTAATCTAAAATTGTAAATAAAAATGAAATTTGATTAATACTAAAGAAAAAATAACAATAACATGCTTAAAATGTCTTCTTTAATTAATGAAACGTAATGCCCTCTGCAGAAGCTTTCTGTGTTTTTAAAATATTTTTGATGAAATCTTCCATAGGTTAATGTTATGATTTTTTTTATTGCAGACGGTTGTATGTGGCCATTTTTATCAATAAAAACTTGATTTTGTTTTTCAGACACTATTGCCTTTAAAAACTTATTATATAATAAATCATTTTTTGCGATTTCCATATTATGTATTTCAAACAATTTATCCTATAATCAGATTGTAAAATGTCAAATTGTCGAAAAATAAGCTACGATATGAATATAGGCGAAGTAGAAGTTCATTTGTTATTGAAGTTATACCGGTAGACATAGTTACTCAAAATTTCAACGATTTTTTGTGTATGAATTTAATTTGATTCACTTAGTACAGCTTCGAATTTTGAAAAGTTGAATAATGAGTGTTTTTTTTATTATTATCGTGTTTTACTCTACTAGCATAGCGCCACTGACGGCTGCAATTCTGATGTCTTTCCCTTTATTTCTTATAATCATTTTCAATATTTTTTGTATATTAAAAAATAAATTTTTTAAGTTTTCGTACTTTTATTATTAAATTATAATCATTCTAAATATATTTTTCATTTTACCATTTTTTTATAAAACATTTTTATCAATTTATTAATTAAAGACGTAAGTATTATTTTGGAAAAAAGTCGAAAAAATTGTTTTTTCGTTTTCCAAAATTTAAAAATTAATAGTAACCATCGAGAACCCATGACCAGGCTGGCCTAAAAAGTTGTTGTTTGAGTAGTAATTTACTGTAAAAAATGTTGAAGAAAATCAAAATATGCACTCATTTTAAAAATTAATTTTAAACTTTAAAAATAAAAAATTACGTATTAAAACACTTTACGTAATTTTGATGTATTTTTTTCGAAAAGTAAATGAAAAAACGAACATTTTTTCTTGAGTAAGTTTTTCGATATAAAGTCTTTTTTAAGAATATACAAGCAAAAAACTATAAAAATAGCGGTTTTTTTTAATTTCAAGAAATTTCTCAAAGAAATCTCAAACTTTTGGAGAAGGAATTTTTCAATGGGTAATAAAAAATATCAAAAAATGAAGAAAATAAAAAAATACTTTTTTCAAATCTTCCGATTTAGCGTGGAATGCCCCGGACATTTTCTTAAAACTTAGTATATACTCTTTTTAGATGCAAATTGGTAGATGTAGACTACGTTTGGAAAATCGGAAATCGTCACCATTACAATGCTTCCCTACGAAGAAGCAAAATTATATTTTAAACCTTACTTTTTAATAAATAACTAAATAAAAATACGTCAATTTCTTTAATTAACAATGCGCATGTCTTGTTTTGATAAATTTTTGAAATTGACTTAAAATAGACCGGAAGTAAATAAAACGGCTGAATTTGGAAACTTGATTTCGAACTTCTATTGTTTGTTAAGAGATTAGATGGAAAATGATTGTCACTTTTTTCGTTCAATGGCGGTGTGTTAAACGTGCTTTCGTTGTACAAACTAATTATTTAATTTGTTCTTTTCTGGTTTTTTGTTATTGAATTGATATTTTGTTAATTTTTTATTGTGCATTTTTTCTTTATTTTGTTATCGTTTTATTAAAAATCTATTTCCTTTGGGGAAATGGAGTATGGTCTCGCGGAATACTCGGAAATGGTTTTTCTGTACGCAGAATGCCATTATAACGCAAATGAAGCCGCGCGAGTTTATGCTGCAAGACATCCTGGACGGAGACAACCGACTTCCAGGATAATATTGGATGCAGCAGGGAGATTCCAGAGGACTGGTAACGTGATGCCAAATCATCGGGAGACGGGACGACCTCTTTCCGTTGTTACAGCCCGGAACAGAGAGAGGATTCTGAACATGGTAACAGAAAACCCTGAAATTGGCATAAGAGGAGTAGCTAGATCATTGAATTTGACGAACTACGCAGTTCAGCGTACCCTCCGCAGAGAAAGGTGGCACGCGTACCACCTAACGCGGGTGCAAAATTTGCACCCTGGAGACAACATACGCCGCCTTGAATTTTGCCGGTGGATACTGCAGCGAAATCGCGAGGATCCAGAATTCCTGAACCGAATCCTTTTCACTGATGAATCGCGATTTGGTAATGATGGAATCTGGAATACTCACAATTTTCACCATTGGGCTGCAGTAAATCCTCACGCGATTATGATCCGAGGTTTTCAATATCGATTTTCGATAAATCTATGGGCTGGATTAATCGATAATCGTTTGGTAAGAAGACATTAATTTATTTCAAATACAATAAATATATAAAAATTTAATCAAGTATATTAATTCTTACTTTCCACTTGCCATTTTCCATTTCTCACATTCTACTCTTTAATCACAATTTCTACTTCCCACTCCTCTCTTCACTTTCCATTTTCCACTTTTCACTTTCTCCTTTTTAAGGGGTCTACCCACTTTAGGTGCGCTAAAAAGAGGATATTTTTAAGATTTTTTTTCATAAGTTTAAATTATAAATATTCATATATAAGGTGTGAAATTCAATAAATTCACACTCAAAATACACAAAAAAAATCTTTTCATTCATTTAAATTAATAGACATGCCTAAAAATAATGGTTATAGAAAAACTCAAAAAATGAAAAGCGTCTGCGCTGTTGATGCTTTCTCGATGCTGGATGACTTGAATCGAAAAAATGAGACGGTTTTAGATTCATAACGTAAATGGCTATAAGGCATATCAAGCGATTTTTGATTTGTTCAAAATTAACAAAATGGCGGCCATTTTTTCAAAAAGTAAGGAAAAAAGAAATATTTTTTCACCTTTTTTGAAAAAAAGCATAGTGAAAATAAAAATTTTCAAAATCGCTTAATACGCGCTATAGCGCGTACTCATAAAGGATATGTGGTCCAATTTTGGTAAGGATCGGTTGTGTAGTTCCAATAAGCCGTCCAAAAACGTTGTTTCTAGAAAATCGCGAAGCTTTTAATCGCCATCAAAGTGGGACAAAAAAGTACCTGTAGACAAATTAGCATTGAGATCGTAATTTTGATCGGATTTCAAATTTCTTTGTTTTAAATTACAGGTTATAAAATTCTGTATTAAATGTTTGTTTTTGTTTTTTCAAAAAAATTTCTCGTCTTGCGGCAACACTAGCACTTCAAGCAGTGCGAATTGGTGTGTCCAGGTAGTTAAGCGGTCAGAGTGTCTAAAAGTACACTTAAAGTGCTCCGATCTTCATAACATGTTATTATAATATTTCCAAATATATACTTTTGAAAAATGTAATAGAAAAAAAAATAGATTTTTTGAACATTCTAAAGTGGGTAGACCCCTTTTTCCTATTTTCGACTTTCCACTCACCTTTTTTCATTATTCACATCCCACTCTCAACTTTTCACTTCCCACTTCCCAGTTTCCATTTCCCACTTTTCAATTCACACTTTTCAATTACCACTTGTCACTTTTTGCTTTTTAATCACAATTTCCAATCCACTCTTCATTTTCCATTTTCCACTTCTAACTTTCTCTTTTTTAATCCCATTTTCCAATTTCCACTCACCTATTTTTATTATTCACTTCCCACTCTCAACCTTTCACTTCCCACTTTCCACTCCTAACTTCCCAGTTTTCTCTTCCCACTTCTCACTTTACACTTTCCATTTTTCATTTTCTACTTCGCACTTTCTGCTTTTTAATCGCATTTTCCACTTTTCACTTCCCATTTCTTACTTTCCATATGCCAGTTTCCACTTTTTACTTTCTGCTTTTTAATCCAACTTTTCACTTCCTACATTTCACTTCCCACTCTCCACTCTACAGTTTCCACTCTCCACTCCACACTTTCCAATCTTCACTTACTATTTTCCACTTCTCACTTTCTGCCTTTTAATTCCACTTTCTACACTAGTGGACAGAATTGAGAGGTCGCCCCTTTTTTGATGAATGAGAAACGTATTTCAACATAAAAAGTATAAAATTATTTTTCTTTTTTTTTAAGAAAATTTTAAGAAAAATGAGACCTAATTGAAGTCTATTTGTCAATTCTTAAGTTAGATATCTTTAAAAAAGTGTATTTTGTAGTGTTTTATAGTAATTGAAATAACTTCTTAAATTATAAACGTTTTTTATTGGTTCTAAACATATTTTAAAGGGGATTTCCAATAGAATTCGAATAACTTAGTCATTAATGCCCAATTTTTTTTTAAAAATGTAAGCCTCCAAAATTGCATCAAAAAAGTTCGAAAATTTCAAAAGCAATTTTTTAATACAAAAATATTTTATAAAATTTAAGCAAACATATTTATTTAAATTTTCTCAAACGTTTAAAACATTTTAATATTTTATATATTTTACAAAGCTAATTTTGGTAGAAACATACCACAAACAATTTTTCGAACTTTTTTCTATATAACTTTGGAGGCTTGCACTTTTCAAGAAAAAAATGGAGCATTAATGACTGTAAGTTCCTCGAATTCTATAGGAAACTACTTTTAAAAAATAAGCCTAGAACCAATAAAAAACGTTTATAATTTAAGAAGTTCTTTCAATTACTATAAAACACTGCAAAATCCACTTTTTCAAAGATATCTAACTTAAAAGTTGACAAATAGACTTCAATTAGGTCTCATTTTTCTCAAAATTTTACTGCCTATTAAAAACAAATTTTATACTTTATACTTTTCATGTTGAAACACATTTCTCATTCATCAAAGAAGGGGTGGTCTCTCAATTCTGACCGGTAGTGTAATTTTCACATTGCACTTCTCACTTTCCACTTCCCATTTTCTACTTTACACTTAACACTTTTCACTTACCATTAACCACTCTTCACTCTTCACTTACCACTTTTCACTGTCCACTCTTCACTTCCCAATTTTCATTTCCCACTTCTCACTTCACATTTTTCACTTGACATTTTACACTTCTCACCCAGGTAGAAATATACCACCGGCATGGCACTGGTTCAGTACAGACGCAACGCTCATTTCTCCGGCTCAGTACTGATTACATCAATCAATACTATACCAGTATTGGGATAGTATTGACAATCAGTACTAACACAGAAAAAAATAAGTCTTGTTTTTAGTCCACTTGGGCTAAAATTTATCCTCAAATGTTTAAATTTAAGACCAAAACTTGACTTGATTCATCTTTTAGCCAAAATCAAAACTAGTTTTTAGTGTTTTTAGCTTTCTAGGTGTGATTACATTTGGACTTTATTTTTTCTGTGGACCCTGTACTGAGTGAGCACTATGCGATTTAATACTGGCCTTATACTGTTTCACTACTGATTGAATCAGTACTGAGCCAGAGGAAAGAGCGTTATGAGCCCGTTTTGGCGCAGTACGGGTCCAGTCGGGAACCAACTCCGATATGCCACGGAAATTTGTACCTGGGCACTTTCTGCTTTTCAATCCCACTTTATAATTCCCACATTGCACTTCTCACTTTCCACTTAACACTTTTCACATGACACTCTCTACACTGTAAAAAAAAATGTTTGCTTTCAGGACACTTTTGAGTGAAACCGTTTACATTTGCAAAACTGTTTAAGATTTTGTTTTTACTGTGTACTCTTCACTTCCCACTTTTCACACCCCACTTTCTATTCACCACTTTCCATTCTATACTTCCCACATCCCACTTTCCACATTCAGAAATAAAGTAACAATATTTCAGATTGGCCCCTTCAATTACAATGGGATTTTAACCGGCCAGAGGTACCGAGAAACCATCTTGAGAAGGCTCTATCCACGTTTAAGAGCAGCTGGGTATACGAACAGGCAGATTCGGCAAATTTGGTACCAGCATGACAATGCACCACCTCACACCCACCACATGAATCAAGAATGGCTAGGCAGAGAATTCATGGGAAGGTATGTGGGTGCAGGTGGACCAGTCCCATGGCCTCCAAGGTCCCCTGACCTAAATCCGCTGGACTACTTCTTTTGGGGAAAAATCAAGTCTCACGTATATCGGCACCCTGTACGGAATTTACAGGAGCTGCAAGAACGAATTCTCCATGTCGTCAGGGAAATCCGAAACAATCCAGACATGATTAGAAACAGCATTCGCGATTTGATCCGCAGGGCAAGATTGTGCATTCAGCAAGGAGGTGGACAATTCGAGCACCTTTTAGATTAATGTGAGTGACATTATATGATAGGCTACATAAGAAAAGTGAGAGCTTTCATCGATAACTTTAAAATTTATTGCCAATTTTTCTATTACATTTTTGAAATAACACTGGTTATTCCAGCTCGGAATATTTGTGAAATAAGCAAAAATGTTTAAAAAAGTTCTTTTTTAAATTTAAATTAAAATATACTTAGGTTTTCCATTTAATTCTCCAAAATTATTTATTATTTTATAAACAATTTCATATTTTTAAATTACTGGATCTATTTTTTGATTAAAAATTAAATCTTTAGTTTGTCTTTATACCGTTTTAGAAAAGAAGAGAAAGTTTTTTTTTCTGCTTCCTAATACTTTAGAAGTCGTAGGTATAGGTTTTAAGTTCTGCTCAATATTTCCTGAATTTATGCCCACATAGCACTGAACCTTGCCTAAAGATTTAGGCAAGCTTTAAGTGCAAGGTTCGCAAGATTTAATTGCAAGCTTTAGGCAAGCTTGCGTAAAGATTAAATGTCCTCTGTAATAAAATCTTTATCGGCGAGCTTGCCTAAAGCTTGCATTTTAAGCTTTACAATGATACGCAGTCCTAAAATAAAGCATCTATGGCTGCGCAAAACATTTTTTTGACATCCCATATATGGTGGTTAATGTATAATTAAATATAAATTGATTTCCATAAATTATCATTTATTATTCATTGATTTTTAAACAATATTTTTGTTAAACATTTAATTTAAATGTTTACTAAAGCTTTAAATTAAAAGCTTTAAATTAAATTAAAGCTTTAGGCAAGCTTACCGATAAACAATTAATTATAAAGGACATTTAAATCTTTACACAAGCTTGACTAAAGCTTGCAATTAAATCTTACGAACCTTGCACTTAAAGCTTGCCTAAAGCTGTAGGTAAGGTTCAGTGCTATGTGGGTGTTCAACAACTATTACAAACTAATGAAAGTTTTTGAATAATCGTCCAATTTTCACCTCTATCTAATAATTCTAAATAATTTCCTGAGATACATGCAGCTTAAATGTCTAAACGTCTTAAAAGAAGTAACATGTTTTTGCAATGTAATGTAATTCATGTATAGTTAATAACGTAATTACGACATTTATTAATATAATTAATTAATTAATTCCCTAATGCAATTAATAACCAAAAGTTATTATACAATTTTTTATATTTCAGGAGGTCAACAGCACCATCAAGCAGAGTCTCGCCATTTGTCAATTCTTTTGTCCAAGACGACAATTTTCTACCTTCTTCAATTTGACGATGCAATTTTTTATTGTTTTTATAAAAATCAAGATAATTGTTTCACATCGATTTCTTCTGTGTTGTGTTAAAAAAAAGTTTCCCTTGAATAGCATTATTAATAAAAACAAAGTTTTGTCTGTACAATGCTCTAAAGCTTTTTATTTAATTCATAATTATTCTTTTTTTAAACTTTTTTAAACCTTTTTCGAATGCTTTATTATTATCACGATATTTTCTAGATTTTCGATTATAACGATGTTTTATGCCATTTATTTTATTTTAGATATATAGAAAACAATTTTTACACAGTTGAAAATATCGTGTGCCTGCTCTGTTAAAATTAAATCAGTGAAAATCTCACTGGTTTTACATCAGTTACCGACTTCTGCCTGATTAATACTCTTTTAAATTTGTTTAGTGGAATTTCACGGGTTACCAGTGGGAATTCGGTCACAGAGAATCAGTGGTTTTTAACTGAAAAATCAGTATAATTCCACTGAGAAACAGTGAAATTTCACTGTAAACCATTGAACTCTGTCGATAAAACAGAGTTGACTGATTTAAAACAGTAAGATTTTCACTGACAATCAGTAGCACACTTCTGTCTGATGAATCAATGAAATTTGACTGATTCAATGGAAGAGAGTAAGATACAATTATCTATAACTCTAAATAAAATAATTTATTTATGATTTATTTATTAACTTGGATCGGATAGGATGTACACAAGGCCCAGTAAATTAGTAAGCTACGCATCAAGTAATTTTGCCTACTTGTGCGTTCTTCATGCAGTTTATATGTGTCAAGCCAGTGCGCTTCGAAGCTCGGTGTAGACGTCATTTTGGAGTGGTTGATCTTTTCACCTTAATAATGTGACCAACCACCGAGTATTATATTTATGATTTTAATTCATTCGTTTAATTTAAATAAATAAAGAATTTTTCGTCCTACCTACATGGAAAATTATTTCCTGCACATAAAGCGGGCGCAAAGTAGGCGAAATGAGAAACAAGCGGGCGCGAATTACCACTTTGCGCCCTAGGGCACTATGCGCTAACAATTCCCCACGAAGAGAAAGGAATTGCAAAAACAGTAAAATTGTTGTTGATATAGAGCCTGTAACCTTCTTTCTGTTTCCATATAGCAAATATCTTTTTATAACAACAACAAAATTTGCTAAGTCAACTAACTAAATTGATGATTTTCAGTCGGGTCAGTAGCAAATAAATACTTTGCCAAGTTTCTACTTAATCGGCGAAATAGATTTAAAGTTATGCCCGAAGAAAATTTTGTGCGGACAGATAGACAGAATTTTTTGCATTTTTTTAATCCGTGTGACTACACTGAAAAAAATTTGACCGACAGCTTCAACTACCATAGGATAGTTGAGTGAAAAGTAGTTAAAGTAACTGCTTTTATATAGTTATTCTGACGTTTTTGCTATAGTTCAATACAATCTTTTAAATTGAGTTAAGGACCTATTGTACTACTCACAGTAGTTAAAAAGTAGTAAAACCTACTACTTGTTTTCAGTGTAAAAACGAATAATTATAACAAAAATTTAGAGTTTAATTAAACTCTAAATTTTAATTTAAAAAATTATTTAACGCGATAAGGTTATCTTCTACAATTAATAAAGGCTGAATATCTTTTTGAAGGATTGATTCTAAAGGTATTTTGTAAATTGGTTAACAAGAGTTGTTGCCTGAATCGAAAGAAGTTTGGCAGACTCTGATTTTTAACTTCTTTTGTTTCTCGCTAAATAAAAATGATCAATGTCAGAGAGGTCCCATACAAATCTTTTTCTTTTGCAAATTAGTACATTTTTGAGTAATTTCATTTCTTATTAAAATGCGGTGGGTGCACGTTAAGTATACACGAACGTGTATTAATCACAATACAACGACCGTATATTTGCGTCGACCAGAAGAAATCGAAATTGATGACTTACGCAAATTTGACTCCAAAAAGGAGTACAAGGTCAAATGTATACTAGGCGAAAATAAGTGGTGCTATGCACTTATTGGTTATGTCGAAAGTGGTAGTAAGTATTATTTATTTAAAAAAGAAACATATTCTTTTACTTTATTAGACTCATTTGAAAGGTTATTTTTCATATTATTTGATTAATTTATCAAAGTTAACCTCTTCGTTTCTTATGAGTAAACAGTTATATTTGCTTTTCTAAAATTTTTTATCTGATTTTTTACTTACTTAGGAAGCGTTCATAAACCACGTATACCTATTTTTGTTACTTCTGTAAAACCTCGAAATACATAATTTCGATAAAATAAAATCAGTTGAAACACAATTGTTAACATTTTTTTTATTTTTTGCACGTGACAAGAATCACATATGCAAAAAAAAATTTTTATATTTTTCTACTTAACTAAGGGTATGTGAAAATAATGTGGATTGTTACGTGACCCATAAGGCAGAAGTTTTCTGCCGTTTTACTGTTAAAATAATAAACAACATTTTGAAATTTGGCATATCATCGGAGCTACTGTAATACCGCAAATCTACGTTTGGCAAATACTGCGTATCTGTGAATTTCATAAGAGCTATATTTAGTGTAAATTTCCATGCAACATGGCCCTTTCCCAGTGAGAAATTTGCCGAAACTCAAGCTTGGTCCAAGCTTGAGCTAATGTTGGACCATTATTGGCCTAGCTTGGGCCAAGCTTGCGCCAATGGTAATTTCCCACTGGGTATGGAATTCACAGATACGCGGTATTTACCACACGTAGATTCGCGGTATTGCAATAGCTCCGACAATACTACATTCATAAAATATCACCAGATTAGTCTGTCTGGTATGAATTTATTAATAATTTTGTTTAAAAGTTATTTTATAAATGTATGTGTTACACTTTATATATTTTGCATGATTTTATAAAATAACTTTTAAACAAAAGTATTAATAAATTCATACCACACAGACCATTCTGATGATATTTTGTAATTGATTGCCAATTATCATAACGATTTGCTTATCATTTTAAGATTTTAAATTTCATTCAAATAATATTTTTCTTTTTTTCTGTTAACTATAAATTATAGCGATTCTGAAAATTTTGTCAAATGCAAGATCTACGGATTAATAATCATAAAAAATAATAATGCAATTAAATAATTACATTAAATTGAGTAGTAAAATTCATAAAACGTTAACATTTTATGAATTTTACTATTTTTTATGTAATTAAATCTATAAAATAATGTAAAAAACCCAATTATATTTCATACTTCAACAATGATTTTCACTTTATGAAAAAAAACCTTTTAAGTGAGATGCCTATAAATGACTAACTACAATTGATAATAACCATGAGAGAAGTGAGTACAGTGGTCAAGTTGGTAAAATGGTTTTTGTTAATAGCTTTATTAAAAATAAATATTACACAAACTGTCTTTCAGCATTAAAATATATTGAGGTAAACATAGTTTTTACCAACTTTTATAAATATTGGTTTATTATTAAGAAATATTTTATAAAAACGTAAAAAATAAAGAAACATTTTAAATTTTATAAAAAAATTAAATTAAAAAATAAAAAAAAATTCCTTTAAAATTTCCTTGACAGTAATCGACTTTTGGATGGGACACAAATTACCAAAAATTTCAAATAATTTACGTGAAAAGAATATAGAAAAGTCAATTCATAATTCCAATGGTTGATACTGGACGAAGCACTGGTTTCTTACCTTTAAGACTATTACCCAGGTGAGAAGTGACAATGGGTCCAGGCTTGCTCAAGCTAGAAGGAAGCCTGGCCAATATTGGTTGAAGCTTGATGGGGCAGCGAAACCAAGCTTGGTTCTAGATTGAAATGTAACAGCGATTTAAGCGTGGATTACCAAGCCTGATTCAAGATGAGCAGGAAAGCTAGAATCAAGCTTCAGGAACATTGGTTCTGTCTTTCTCAATCTTCATTACATTTTCGCGTTTTAGAGAAGCCAAAATCAAAATAATAATAATAATATAATAATAATAATAACAACATTAATGCGTATGAATTTGCTGATCAATTCTATTTAACTAGAAATTAGATTTATCGATTTATTTTTAAATTTATTTTATACAAGTTTAAATAATAATAATAAAAATAATAATAATATAATAGTTGCAATAATAATTAAAGATTGAACTGATTTTTACCGGTAATACTTTTAAATTTTGATGTTGAGATTGTGACCATAACCGGGAGATGTCTCTCTTCAGTTATCATTCACCGATTATTCGATTTTAAACACTTTATCGAAATGTACAGGAACCCGTACTATTTCGAAAGTTTAT
>WNHD01001930.1:0-34562 GCA_011057455.1 Ganaspis sp. Gsp50
TTATTTAATTTTTGTAAAAATAAAAAAAATTGAAGATCAGGGAGATTCAAATTACATAATCCCAGATAGGAATTTTTGTATAATTGTAATTAACTGATCTTGAAATGTTAAATTATATTTTGTATACTATAATAATATTTTTAATTCGCGTCAAATTTTGCATTGCGCATTATTTGGAGATGATTTTTTATATTTCAGATGCACGATACAGCAGTGCTACTTAGCAAACATTTTATGAATGAGCGTTTACAATATGGCTTGTATGGTTTATATCCAAAATATCGAGTTTATAACGAACCTTTGACAGTATTTTTGGGCATGGTGGGCCACGCTTTAGTAGTTTTGACACTACAATCAGACAGAGGTTCATTAGCTGACCAATGTAAGTTTCAAATTATATTATAAATGTAAATTATAAATATATAAATATATAAATTTTTAAAAATGATATAAATTACAGTCAACTCTATGAATAGTTACACTAAAACTCTACGAATAATGCCGCTTTTCTTTTGTTCTCTCTCGAGTGCCCTTTGTTTCCTTTCTGCAAATTTGTGCAATTCTGCGGCCCTATTCGTAGAGTTGACTGTATGTAAATTTTTGTTTTGATTAATTTTTTTTACTATTTTTTTTACTCATTTTCCTTGGTGGTTGAAAATCCCATGAAATAATATAAATATAAAATAGAACTTCCTCTTTGTATTTTGTATTGTTTGTATCTTGTAATTTGTGTTTTCATTTGTTTAATTTTCTTATTTTTCAATCTTGTTTTGTGTTTTCAATTTGCGTTTTCAATTTGTCTTTTCAATTTGTTTAATTTTCTTATTTTTTGCAATCTTTTTTACAGTATGCGAAAAGATTTGGCCCGTTTTGAGCGAAATGTTCGCGCCCTGGATAACGCCCTATTGGACGAGAAATTTAAGAGAACCGACAGCAGCCTGGATTCAACAATTGACAGACGATCGTTCGATTTTGCTTCCCTGGATCATTGCCGATGGTCCTTATGCTAACAGAACTGTTGCCATGTTTGTAGAGTGTGTTCGATTTATCACGGACACAATGCCGGCTTCCAGCAGAATTCTCTGCTACCTGTGGGAATTTTACGTGACAAATTTTGCTCACGCTTCGATAAAAGATCATGTTTTGAATGTAATTCATGGCAACTTCTTGTCCCTGCCTTGGGAGAGATTTTCTCCTGGAATTGGAGACGTAGAATTCATGATTAAAGTTGTGGACCAATATTTACCGGACAGTCATCTCTTTCTGGGAAGCGTGTTTACGGTCATTAATTGGCCAGTGTGGATTAACGAAATGATGTCTGTTCAACCTTTGCCAGTTTCTGCGAGAATGCATGTTTGTCTTTTGAATCTGATGGTAAAATTATCAAATGAACCTAATGTTAGACAGGTAAGATCATTGGATTCTGATATTTTGTTTACGAATTTATTTATGTGTTAACTATTATATATGTGACGCTCCACGAAAGAAGGGACCTTAAATCAAGAGCAAATGGACCTTATTTGCTCTTGATTTAAGGTCCCTTCTTTCGTGGAGCGACACATATGTGTTATTGTTAAATATGTTTTAAATGTATGTTAAATATGTAACGTAAACTTTCGAAGTATGTATTAATAATTATATTAATGTATTAAAAGTACGTATTTCTTTAATTTTTAGAACGAAAAGGCTGTGAAATTAATGGTGGATGCGGAAAAGTTTTCCTGGCACTTGGTCGACGCGACAGCTTTTGATCAAGTGATTAATTGGCATGTGATGAGTTGTGATCCTAGAGTTATTCTTTGCATTGATAATGAAGCTGTTCATCCAATCGATACAGCCGTTAATAAGTAAATCTAATTACTTATATAGTTTATTTTATTAATATTTATTATACTACAATTTATTATAGTTTTTTTTTCTATTTATTCTATTTTTTTGGTTCTATTTATTCCATTTTTTTGTTCTATTTTTTTTATATTTATTCCATTTTTTTTGTTCTATTTTTTTATTATATTTATTCTGCCCTGCAGCGGAAAAACTTACGTAAACAACAATGCTGGCATTGTTACTTACGTAAGTTTTTCCGCTGCAGGGCAGTATTCAATTTATATTTTTTGAAAAATAAGTTTGACGTCAAAAATTCTGGGAAAATTTGAATAGTTAAAACTATATTTTTTATTTATATTGCTTCCCCATTGGGAAGCATTGTTTTTATTCTATTTATATTTTCATTCATATTTATTCTATTTAATTTACAATTACCACTTCCTCATAGAAAAATAATTCTTTTTTATTTACATTTATTTCTTGCGTTTTAATCAATCGTAATTTTAATTTTCAGTTTATTAAAAGTTGCTGCTGCCTATGATTCAACAATAACGCACTTTCATCCGACCACCTTAAAAAAGCGACAAATTTACGTTCGATCTTCGGTGAAATTATTGATCAACTGCACTTCAAGGCATAAAACTCTTTTATCGACAAATATGCGAGCTTTTACTAATGCTCTTTCTCGTATGCTTGACGAACTCGAAGCAGTTATTACGAGCAGTATGTTTATATTTTACGCAATTAAAAGAAAAATAATTAATAAAATAATTAAATGTACTTTGAACATTGTTTTACAGCTGTTTCGGAGCCTCAACAAACTGCAGAAGCGGGTCTTTTAGTGACTGAACTGTTACATTCCATAAATCAAAGTGGAGTATTAGCCGATCATCTTAAAATTAGCTGGACATCGTGGCTATCTAAACGAACCGGAAATAATCCTGTTGTAATGGGAATTCTAAGAGTTATAGGAGTTGCAATCGGATCTCCGTCAATTCTTGGAGAAATTATGGAAGCTGCTTTAGAGGCTTATTTCAGACAAACAGGTAATTTTAACAAATCCAGGGATCACAGTTCGTCCTCTTTTTTTGCCTCTTTTACACTTATTGTCCTCTTTCTTAATGAAAATTTCCAAAAGCACTTAAAATCAAGTATTTTTCCCCCTATTTTTCAATAAGTTTTTGTTTTTTACTAATTTAAAAAATACTACAGAATACTTCAAAATGTTTCAAATATTTAAAATTACTTCAAAATACTAAAAATTACTTCAAAATACTAAAAATTACTTTAAAATACTAAAAATTACTTCAAAATACTAAAAATATAAAAATTCAAAAAATATTTAAAAATACTTAAAACTACTTTAAAATACTTCAGACTAATTGAAAAGACTTAAACAAAGCTTCCTCTTGAGGAAGCAAAATACTTTAAATTACTTTAAAATATTTTTAAATACTTGTCAACATTTCCAAATCTTTAAAAACACTTTACAATAATTAAAAATATTTAAATATACTTAGAACTACTTTAAAATTAATCAAAATCCTTTTTATTACTTTCAAAGACTTCAAAATATTTATAAACACTTTGAAATATTTAAATATACTTAAGATTAGTTTAAAATTAATTTAAAATACTTCAAGATTCTTTATATTACTTTAAAAGACTTCAAAATACTTAAAGATACTTCAAAATAGTTTTAAAAAAAATGTTAATTATTAGTATTTCAAGTATTAAATAAGGTATAAAAAGATTTTAAAATAATTTAAAGTTATTTAAAATACTTCAGAGTACTTTAAATTACTTTGATACATTTCCAAATACTTCCCAATGATCCAAAATATTTTAAAATACTTTAAAGTATCCAAAATACTTAAAATTTCTTTAATATATTTCAAAATACTTTAAACTACTTTAAAATACTTCAGACTAATTCAAAAGATTTAAAAATACTTTAAATTACTTTAAAATATTTTTAAATACTTCCCAATATTTGCAAAGATTTAAAAACACTTCAAAATACTTAGAAATATTTAAAAATATATAAATATACTTTAAATTACTTTAAAATCAATCAAAATTCTCTTTATTACTTTCAAAGACTTCAAAATATTTAAAAACACTTTAGAATATTTAAATATAAATAAGGTATAAAAAGATTTTAAAATAGTTTAAAGGTATTTAAAATACTTCAGAGTACTTTAAATTACTTTGATACATTTCCAAATACTTCCCAATGATGCAAAATATTTTAAAATACTTTAAAATATCCAAAATGCTTAAAAGTTTTTAAAATATTTCAAAATACTTAAAACTGCTTTAAAATACTTAAAACTACTTTAAAATATTTAAAATTACTTTAAAACACTTCAGACTACTTCAAATTATTTAAAAATACTTTAAAATACTTTAAAATATTCCAAAATACTAATACTACTTTAAAATACTTCAGAGTTCTTTAAAATACTTCAGAGTTCTTCAAAATACTTCAAAATAAATTAAAAAAGCACTTTAAAATATTTAAAAATGCTCTTAATAATTCAAGAATTACGAGAATTGTCGGCGCAAAAGTTGGAATTTCCGAACCGTTGAAAATCGCTCTAATACTAGATCTGTGGACTCAAGAATCGGAATTTTTAAATTTATAAAAAACATGTAAAACAATTCGTTTTAAATAAATTAAAATAGTTTGTATATAGGCAAAAATAGTTTAAGTTAAATAAGAAGTTTGAATTAAATCAAAATAAATTAATGAAAAATAGGTTTATAATTTTATTAAATAATTAATCAAAAAAAATCAAAATTCTTTAAATTTAATCTATAAATCTAAAGTATTTAATTCTATCTTTAAATCTAAAGTATTAAATTAAATCTTTAAATCTAAAGTATTAAATTCAATCTTTAAATTCAAAGTATAAAATTAAATCTTTAAATCCAAAGTATTAAATTCAATCTTTAAATCTAAAGTATTTAATTTAATCTTTAAAAATCAGTTATAGAAGAAGTTCAACCATCCTGGGCTGCGGTTTTATCAATCCTGCAGACTATAGTACCTCGACAACCACCTGTGGAAGGAGTTCTAGTCGCGGAAGGAAAACCTCTAGCATTGTATGCAATTCTTTTGAAAAAATTACCATCTTGTCGAGATATTAGAGAAGAGGGAATGCTCCTTACGAACCTAATCGATTGGATAACTGCTATTAAGCCTATGTATGTTTCAAATAATTGCCTGCATCTTGCAAATTACTAAATACTTTTATTCTCTTTCCAGGGAATCATCTGAAAGTAAATTCCCCCTTTTGTGGGCAAAAGCTTTCGAATTAATTCACAGACAGTGTCAATACAGTGAAAATGCAACAATTGCAGTAAGGGCTTTGAAAGGTTTAACTCGAGCACTGCTTACAATAGCAGACGATGCAGGTCAAGGGTGGGGCATTTTAGGAGCAATTGGCATTCGAAAAGGATCCCAAATTTCAAATAGGTAAAATCTGCCTAATAGTTACAAATAATATTACAAAGAACAATATTACAATATTACAAAGAATTTTAAATATTTCAAATTGTTAAAAAAATACCAAGTTGAAGTCCACAATGTTTTTTATCAACGATTTAAACTAAAAATACTTTTTACAATTTATTAATTATTTACAATTTACTCTTTACAATTTTTATCTCAAAAGATTTTTTGAAATGTATTTTATTTAACAAATTTTGTTAAAAAATATTGTAGGCAATAATTATATAAAATAATTTTTATATTCCGCTTGGTGACATATTAATTCATTTTAATCGTTGACAAAACGTTGCGGACTTCAACCAGGTTAAAAAATAGCGAACTGCCTTTTTCTTTGCTAATTCGTAACTTATTATTTCCAATTCGTAACTTATTATTTCCAATTCGTAACTTATTATTTCCAATTTGTAACTTATTATTTCCAATTCAGAACTTATTATTTTCAATTCGTAATTTCTGGATATTGTCAATTCGTAACTTCTGGAAAATATTTTTAATTTGATGCAACGTAGGCATAAAGTTTTGTTTTATAATTACATTTATTTTTGTTATATTCCTTAAGTAAAAGGGCAAATTACTGTATCCCGTTTATATACATTAAAATAAAATTTGTATCTAAATTGATTCGTATCTAAATTGATTCGTATCTGAATTGATTCGTATCTAAATTGATTCATATCTAAGCTAATTTGTATCTTTTTTATTTGCAGATGCAAGTTCTTGAGCAGAGCTTTAGGCGTTTACTGTTTGGCTCAAATGCCAGAATCAAAAGCGGAGCAACAAGTAGTGAGGTTCACGCCTCACTCTCCAGGTGTGGCTCCTTTGAGATCAAACGATTCTGACTTGATGGAAATTAGACCAAGTTCTGATGCTGTCAAAGCAATGCAAAGTCTTGAGGCCCTATTGACCAACAAACAATATCTTGAACTTAAAGGTGATGTGGAACAAGCCATCAGATTAATCAGAGATTCTGCCAATTCTCTTCATAATGCCGTTGCTGTTGTTGGCACGCTTACCGGTGAAATTTATAATCAAAGGTATCTACACGTTTTGACAGACTAGAGATCACAAGGCTCTATTCATTAAACTAGTGATTTTATCGTAATTAAGATATCTTTAGTTTAAATCTAGCAATCTTTACTTATTTCATCAATGTCTAGTCATCATTTGTTATGTCTCTACTTTTTATACTTTCTAAAAAGTATCCTTCAGACTGTTATTAAAATTATACTTCGGGTTTTTATGCGATTCAAAAATTGTTTGATACGATTCAAAAGTTGTTCGACGTGATTCAAAAATTGTTCGACGCAATTAAAAAATTGTTTGACGCGATTAAAAAATTGTTCAATGCGATTCAAAACCACTTTGACTCGATTTAAGAACTTTTTAACACGATTCAATAAATTTTCGACGCGATTCAAGAACTTTTTGAGTTGATCAAGAACTTTTTGACGCGATTTAAGAACCCTTTGATGTGATTCAAGAACTTTTTGATGCGATTTAAAAAGTTTTCGATGTATTTCAAAAACTTGAAGCAATCAAAGAAAAGAAAGAAAAAAAAAACAATGATGTTAAAATGTTTTGATACTTTATATATTTATTTTCTCTGTAAATTCAAGTTTTTATTTGTATTTGTTAGAGTTTACAAATTTATTAGGCTAAGTTGTTGAATCAGTTTGATACGTTCTTTGAACTAAAACTTTTGATACACGATTAATTGGAAAGCTAAGCGTAGTTTTACTAAATGATTATATACGTAAAGTAAAACGTCTAAATTACTTTCATGTTGTTAAATTTAAAAAAATACAGTGGAAAATCTTACGTTATCAAACGTTAAATCTTACGTCATTATACGTAAAATCACACGTTATCAAACGTTAAATCTTACGTCATCATATGTAAAATCTCACGTTATCAAACGTTAAATCTTAAGTTGATAGAAAACTTAAGTGATATTCGAATATCTTGGAAATTTGAAAAAGCATTGGTTAAAATTTAATTTTAACGTAAGACTTGAAAATGCACAAAAATTGTTTCGTCGGAAGCTTTGGAATAAAACGCTAATGGTCAAGATATTTTGTTGAACAAAGTACCAACATTTATGTGTAAATATTCAGTGCAAATTTGTCAGTGATACAAGTATATTTATAAAGTATACAAGTATTTTTATTAAAATTTAACTAGAAATATATTTAACGAGTAACGGTTATAATAACGAATAATTACCAAACGCTTCTATTTTCTAGTTTTCAAATGCTCATCAACGGTTTAAAAATATTCTGTAAGACCTAAAGAGCTTGACAAATATCATTTGATCAAAGTAGGCTGTGTATAATTATTTTAATTGTTTGATAAAACTGTATTATAGCATGTACACTGAATATTTGTTTATGTATTTATTGTCAAATATATTTCATTGCAACAAACAAGCATTTTTTCTAGCGATATTTACATTAGTTATTTTATAGTAATTATAATTATCATAGTAATTCTAAAAACCAATTTTAGTAATTGGCTGATTTTATATTACAAAATAAGAAGATTATTATATGTAATTATTTTCTTGGCTTTATATTACACTTTCTTGGTTTTATACAATTGTTTTCTTGACTTTATATTACATTTTCTTGATTTTACATTACGATTATTTTATTCAGGGTTTCTATAGATCCAGAAAACATGGAAAACTTGAAATTCTCATGGGAATTTTCATTTATACCATGGACATTTATTTTGTCTTTATATAATTTGTTTACTTTATGATGTTTATTAAATTTTACCAAAATTAAGAATATAATTCTTTTTACAAAAAAAAAAACTTCAAAATACTTCAAAATATTTAAAAATACTTGAGATGTCTTTAAAATGTCTTTAAAATATTTAAAAACACTTACCAATAATTCAAAATATTTTAAAATACAACAAAATAGTTTAAAATACTTCAAAATGTTTAAAAATACTTAAAACTGCTTTAATGTACTGCAGACTACTTCAAAATATTTAGAAATACTTAAAATACTTTAAAGTATCTTCCAAATACTTAAAATACTTTAAAATATCTTCCAAATATTTTTTAGTACTTTAAAGTGTTTAAAACTACTTAAAATTACTTTAAAATATTTCCAAATAATTTCCAGTACTTCCAAATATTTAAAAATACTTAAATCCACTTTAAAATAGTTCCAATTACTTTCCAGTACTTAAAAATATTTAAAAATGCTTAAATCCACTTTAAAATAGTTCAGACTACTTCAAAATATTTCAAAATACTTAAAATTACTTTCAAATATTTAAAAATTCTTAACATTACTTTAAAATACTCCAAAATATTTAAAAATACTTAAAATTACTTTAAAATATTTTCAAATACTTCCCAATAGTTCAAAATATTTAAAAGGACTTAAATTCACTCTAAAATACTGCAGACTACTTCAAAATTCTTCAAAATATTTAGAAACACTTACATCCACTTTAAAAAGTTCAGACTACTTCCAAATATTTTAAAATACTTAAAATTACTTTCAAATATTTAGAAATTCTTAACATTACTTTAAAATACTCCAAAATATTTAAAAATACTTAAAAATACTTTAAAATATTTTCAAATATTTCCCAATAATTCAAAATATTTAAAAGGACTTAAATTCACTCTAAAATACTACAGACTACGTTAAAATTCTTCAAAATATTTAGAAATACTTAGAATAACTTTAAAGTACCTTCCAAATAATTTCCAGTACTTTAAAGTATTTAAATATACTTCAAATTACTTTAAAATATTTCCAAATACTTTTCAGTACTTCCAAATATTTAAAAATACTTAAATCCACTTTAAAATAGTTCAGACTACTTAAAAATATTTAAAAATACTTAAAATTACTTTAAAGTACCTTCGAAATAATTTCCAGTACTTTAAAGTATTTAAATATACTTCAAATTACTTTAAAATATTTTCAAATACTTCCCAATACTTCAAAATATTTAGAAATACTTAAAATTACTTTAAAATATTTCCAAATACTTAAAATTACTTTAAAATATTTCCGAATACTTTTTAGTACCTTAAAAATATTTAGAAATACTGAAATCCACTTTAAAATATTTCAGACTGCCTCAAAATATTTAAAAATAATTAAAATTACTTTCAAATATTTAAAAATTGTTAAAACTACTCTAAAATACTCCAAAATATTTAAAAATACTTAATATTACTTTAAAATACTTCAAAATCATATTTATATTACTTTAAAAGACTTCAAAATATTTATAAGTACCTTAAAATATTAAAGAACACTTGAAAAGACTTAAAGTGGTTTTAAAATTAAAAATAATGACCTTGAGTAATTTAAATTCTACAGAAATCATTTTTAACACACATTTTTTGTGAATATATTTATTCAATTCAAAATGAATAGTGTCTCGACCTTTTACATTTTTTTGTGAATATATTATTAAAAAATATTCAGGAAATTTTTTTATTTTTCTCATGGAAATCATGGAAAATTCATGGAATCTTTTGAAGCAAAATTTGTAGAAACCCTGTTTATTGACTTTATTATACACTATTTTGATTTCACATTACAATCATTTTATTTATTTTATATTATAATTATTTTTGTAATGTACAACAGTGACTCTTTTGAACATTCGTCAGTTTTTATTAAAATTCCACCATTTCGAGAATCTAAGCGATTTTCATCATCAAGCTCGTTATTTTTCTGTTAACTTAAATGTTTTATTCATCATGATTTTATATTTTCGATTATCTATCTGAAATTTAACTGTCTTTTGTGCATTCTTTTTGTATTTTTAACTTAAATGTCAGCTTATAACTTTTAAGATTGTTATATTTATGATTTTTGTATTACTCAGTCCCTTATGAGGAAAATCGTTCAAATATTCGAAACATTGGTATTTTAATAAAAATCGACGATTGTTCGAAAGAATCACTGATCTACATTATTATGTAATCTTGAGCATTAAAGAATAAAAAATATATAATTATTTTTTTGATTTTACACTACAATTATTTTATTATTTTTATCAACTTTTTTATATCATTGATTTTCATATATATTATTTTATAATATTAATGATTTTCTTATATTACATTTTATAATATTAATGATTTTCTCATATTTCATTTTATAATATTAATGATTTTCTTATATATTTCATTTTATAATATTAATGATTTTCTTATATTTCATTTTATAATATTAATGATTTTCTCATATTTCATTTTATAATATTAATGATTTTCTTATATTTCATTTTATAATATTAATTAACAATTTTCCTAGATTTCATTTTATAATATTGATTTTACATTTCAATAATTGTCCTGATTTTATATTACAATCGTAACAATTTGCCTATATTTCATTTTATAATATTGATTTTACATTTCAATAATTTTCTTGATTTGATATTACAATCGTATTGATTCTAAATTGCAATATTATCATCCTAAAATTCTTCAACAAGTTTCTTTTTCAAAAATTCGCAAATTTCCCTAACAAATAAAAAGAAGACAAAGCTACTAATTTCTGAGTACCTTTAAATCTTGATTGCAGCTTCGAAGTACTTCTGAAGCTTCGCCAGGCGGAAAGTCAACTAACGAACATTGAAATTGATCTTGAAAAGCATTTTTAAACAAAGGAATAACATCCTCAACTGTTACATTCATTTGCAATTCCTTACTAATGCTAGTGACACCTTTGTCTTGAATTCCACAAGGATCAATATGATCGAACCATTTTAAATCTAAATTGCAATTTAAAGCTAATCCGTGCGTCGTTATGTATCGACTTCCATGGATTCCGATAGCGCAGATTTTCTTATCATTCACCCAAACTCCAGTATCGGGAGAAGTTTTTCCTTTGATACCAAATTCAGCACAAAGTCGAATGATCATTTTCTCAATCTGGCAAACATACCACTTAATGCCACCTTGAAAGTCTTTCAAATTAATTATAGGATAAGCAACTAATTGCCCTGGGCCGTGGAAAGTTATAAGACCGCCTCGATTCGTTTTGAAAAATTCTGCTCCAAGATCTTTCAATTTCCTCTCGTCCTCTGCACTGTAGCCTTTATTTCGAATTCCCACAGTGTAAACGGGATTGTGTTCTAACAGAACAAGAGTATTTGGACTAATTTGCCATTTATGATGGTGTTGATCAGCTAATGTTTTCTGTAATCGAAGACCAGTTCCATAACTGAGGCGTTCAACCCAAAGTACTTTCACTATTCTCGATGACATTGTACGAGAAAGAGTGATATTGAACTACTTGAGTTTTTTCATATCTGTATTTACAAATGAAGATATCAATTCTTCGTATCTACTTTCGTTAATCGAGTGTATTCAGAGTCGAGCCGAATTTATTTTGTTCTTTAAAGACGCTTTATCAATTTAAAGAGTTTTTTTTTCTCAATTTACGTGCCTGCGAAAACAATTTGCAAACAGTCAATGCAACATTAGAAATATTTCTTAAAACGTAAAATTTATAATTAATAATAAATTTATAATTCTATTTTAATAAAATAGAATTAACGAATCTAATTATAAGCGAATTGAAATAAGTTGTAGAAAAACCATTTATTTAAATCTAAGATAAAATAAAGTTAGAAATATTTTTAAGAGAGTTTTATACTTAATTATTCAGTTTTGTATTGTTATTTTCGAAAAGACTTTTAATTAGTAAATTGGTTAAATAAAATATAATTAAAAAGAAGAAAATAAAAAAGGGAAAGAAACTAAAAAGAGAAAAGAAAAAAAGAAGAGAAAAGAATAAAAGAAAAGAAAAGACTAAAAGAGAAATGAAACTAAAAGACAAGAAAATAATAAAAGGACTAAATGAAAAATGAAACTAAAAGAAAAGAAAAAATAAACCAAAAGACTAAAAGCAAAATGAAACTAAAGAAAAGAAAAAAAGAAAAGACTAAAAGAAAAAAGAAACTAAAAAAAAATAAAAGAAAGGACTAAATGAAAAATGAAACTAAAAGAAAAGAAAAAAAGAAAAGATTAAAAGAAAAGAAAAAAATAAAAGAAAAGACTAAAATAAAAACGAAACTAAAAGAAAAGAAAATACTTAATGAAAAATGAAACTAAGAAAAGAAAAAAGAAAAGAAAAAACTAAATGAAAAAAGAAACTAAAAGAAAAGAAAAAATAAAACAAAAGAACTAAAAGGACAGAAAAAGCGAAAAGAAATTAAAATAAATAAAAACAGAACTTTACCACGAAAAAGTATTGTAGAGAATTCAATAAAAACATGAAAAAAACATGAAAAGAACATGAAAAGAACACGAAAAGAACATGAAAAAAACATGATAACAAGATTGTAAGAAAGTGAGGTTATATTGAGAAAATTGTGTTGCTTTAAATCTTTAAATCAATGTTATCTTTCTCAATGTAGAGCACTCTACATTCAAAAATATGCAATCTTTTATAGAATTTTGGGAGTTATTCACTTTTCAGTGTTTTAAACGAGCTGATAAACATAAATGAATTCAGTTTTCAACACTTTAAGCACTTTTAACCTTATTTGTAAACTAACCTTTATTTGGAGCAACAAACTCAAGAGAAGACACAATAAACTCTCGTATAAATTATCACAATGTTTTGAAGATCATACTTGTCTTGATAATTATGCAAAATATACGAAACACGTGTTGTTGAACACAAGTCAAAGTTATTTTTAGAAAATAGCAGAAGACTTTTTGTTTCCCGCCAGGAAACCGGAAGTTGATTCAAATTTCAAATCATCTAACGGAACAAATTTTTCCAATTATTAATATTTTTTTTTATTTAAAGTTCTTGCGATTTACTTTACTATCTAAAAATACCTAAAATGTCAAATCGTGTATTTAAATTAAAAAGTATTAAATTAAAATCGTGTATTAAATGTGAATTTAATGAAAAAGTTTATTTCTTTAACCTAAAAAATCGTCAAATGCTTGAAAAAAAAATTATTTTGTGATTTTGGTACGTGAAGGTAAAACAAAGCAAGGTCGTGACAAGAAATTTGGATTGTCACGGTTAGCTTTCTTTTCTATAAAGAAACGAAACAATACATAATGAATTACACGCGTGCATGCTGGAACATATATCCATATAAATATTTTGCGATTGTCCTAAAAATGTTATCTCAGGGAAAGTTCCGTTCTGAAACTTGGATATTATAACGATTAAGTTTATTATGTGTTGGAAAGCCATAAAAGCTTATCTCAATCTGTCACAATTTCAATTTATTAAAGGTTCTCTATACTTTAAGTACATATAGAAAATAATTGTATTTGAAAATAAAATAAAAAAAGAGTAAACGACCAGAGTAAAATATTGTTTTTAACTTTTGTCTCATACCGAGATTATTTTCATATCGAGATAACTTTTACCTTTTCATTTCAAATAAGAAGGTACTTTTTTATAAAGACAATAATAATAATAATAATAATAATAATAATAATAATAATAATAATAATAATAATAATACAGTAAAGTAATAATAATTATTTTACTTCTATTTCAATTATTGAAAAAAATAATGTTTCAAATATTTATAAATTAAAGAAATCTAAATCAGAATTAAATTAAAGAAGAAATAAGATAACGTTGAATTTATTTTGTTCTAAAATCGTACGTATAATTAAAATAATTTAAAATTAATATCAGAACAGATAATAAGTGTATTTATGATAAAGGAAAAAAATTATAAGTATCTGTTCAAGAAAAGTAATTAATCATTTCGGTCTCATGATTCTGGCATCATTAATCATACGCTTTTTCTATTTACGCATATAATAGTACTTATATATTTTTGTATATAAAGAGATAAATTTAAATACGTACTTTTTAATATTTTTTGTATATTTTTAATATTTTTTAAAAAACTTTGGTATAATTATGTATTTTTAGGTATTAAAATGTCTCTATGTTTTTGTATTAAATAGTATTAATTGTAATTAATTGTAATAAATTAATTGTATTAATTGTAATTAAAAATCAAATGTATTATCAATGTATCAAATGTAATTATTGTTAATTCAGATTAATGAACTACTTTTAATTCATTTGAATTGGTAGACGAATTCTTCCTAAATTTAATTTGTGGACAACTTTTCGCTAATTCTGAATGATGGATAATTTTTCACCAATTCTAATTGGTGGACAATTTTCCAACAATTCCAATTACTGGACAATTTTCCAATAATTCCAACCACTGGACAATTTTCCAATAATTCCAATTACTGGACAATGTTTCAATAACTTCAATTACTGGACAATTTTCCAATAATTCAAACTACTGGACAATTTTCCAATAATTCCAACTACTGGACAATTTTCCAATAATTCCAATTACTGGACAATTATTCAATAACTTCAATTACTGGACAATTTTCCAATAATTCCAACCACTGGACAATTTTCCAATAATACCAATTACTGGACAATTTTTCAACAGTTCCAATTACTGGACAAATTTCCACTAACTCTATTTGCTGGACAATTTTTTACGAACTTTGATTGGAGAACGATTTATCATCGATTTTAATTGGTGGACGACATTTAGCTAATTCTAATAATAGTTGGACAACTTTTTACTGATTTTAATTGGCGAACAACTTTTTATTGATTTTAATTGGCGAGCGACTTTTCATCGATTTTAATTAGTAGGGACGACTTATTGCTAATTATTGACTTATTGCGACATTTTCATTGGTGGACTATTTTGATTATTATTTTTAATTATATATTTTTGACTATAATTTTGATTAGTGGATCATTTTTTTAAAAAAAATTGAAACCATTTTTCAGATTACATTGCAAAGTGATTCCTGAAATTGTTTGCAAGTGCGAATAATTCGTAATACGAGTATTTGGAAAGTTTTTGTAAATTAAAAAATTAACTGTGACTTGTCTTAGAACAGGCTCAATTTTCAAGATAACATTTCTTCTCACGCAATTTCTTTTCTTAAGGGCAAAGAGTCAAGAATGTTCAAAACTGGAAGCATGTAAAATAACCCGTTATACAAAAACCTGAAGTAGCTGCTGTTCAAACTAAACTATAACACTCGTTACAATAAAATCATTTTTCAAAATATTTTTTGTCTTTTATTTAGCATTTTTTTAAAAAAAAGTTGAACTCTGAAGTTCGCAAGAAAAAAAATGTAAAAAAACACAGAAAATTAGTTATACATGGTGAAATTGTTTTTATTTGGATCAAAGAAAAATATATTCGTCTAATAAATAAATGTTCGTCTAATAAATTTTCCATTTCTCTGGGTGCGTATAAAACAAAACTTTATTTTTGGCTTCAATTATTGTTTTTTCTTTTAGACAAACAAATCGTGAATTGGCGAAGAGATCATGAAAATATTAACGTCAGTAATTCCTTTTTTTCTTAATTATTCATTAACTAAATAAAATCCATAGATTAAAGTACATTCTGTTATAAAATTTTGATAAATTACTAAAACCTTGTGGTATAAAAAAATTGACTAAAGGATTCAATTTGCGTACTTTTTTATTTTATTTTTTTATTTATTTGTACGAACTTTTGACTACTTTCTTTGAGACACACGGACTATTGCACCTGATTTGCAAAGTAACAACTTCTATTTTCACATCGAAAGTGAAAATGCAATAAAGATAATTTGCGCATTACTTTACGAGATAATCTCGGCAGAAATTGCTCCTCTTTTTCTCTTTCACTTTTTATATTATAATATAGAATTATACAGTTTCTTGAGACTTTCCGGTCATAATGTAAAATTTACATTGCCTCAAGGAAACGTATGTGTGTATATATATATACAGGTTACATATAAGTTTGATTCACTTTAACGGAATGCAAATAGATCCGATAGATGATGTTTCTTTTTCTTTCTTTTTTTTATAATACGTGCTAAGCGGGCGTGTCATTTGATTTAATGTGATATTCAATGATGTGATACCGGATGACAGAGTAAAACTAATCTCGTCCTGGATATCTAGGTAAAATTGAATTTTTTAACGAAAACGCACTATAAAGTGAGAGAAACCTGCGGCTCATCGCCTACTCTTGTTCAGCGAGAGTGTTTTCTCAGATAAAGAGTGTCAAGATGTTTAAACCTAACAATAGGGAATTGTTGGGAAAATCTTTCTTTTCTTTTAGGCGATATTTTCACTTTTTTGTTTTTGAAAAATAAAATTTATGGATTGAAAACTTTAATCACGGTGATAATTGTATAAATTAATTATATAATATTATAAACACGCTGAGAAAAGATGTATTTGTCTCAGAATGTATTAACTTATTTATTCGGTACAAATAAATTTTATTTGGTACAAATATACATTTCATTTGATAGAAATAAATTTCATTTGGTACAAATAAATTTTATTTAGTACAAATAAATTTCATTTGTTACAAATAAATTTTATTTAGTACAAATACATTTTATTTGGTACAGATAATTTTAAAATATGTTATTTACGCCAACAGAAACGTTATTTGTATTAAATAAATTATTTTTTTATTGAACAAAATAAATATGTTGGTAGTTTCTGAGACAAATATATCGTTTTTTGATTCAAATAAATTATATTTAATTAAAATAAACAATTTCTCTGGGCATAAACGGAAAGACGTTTTGTTACATATTCTCATAAATAATGAGAAGGTATTTTTTTAGACGAAAATGTTTATTTGATTCAAAATTATAAAGTGATCAATTAAAGAATTTTTTTAATGAGTTTATTTGAATCAAATGAAAATTATATTTAAAACGAAGAAAATGTCCAAACTTATTACATGTACGACTGTATGGCAAAGTGAAAATATATTTATTTAAATTGATCATAAATTTGTTTTGATCCAACACAATTTATTTAAATCAAACAAAATTTCACTTACATGAAACAAAATTTCATATAAATCAAACAAATTTTGCGTTTTATTATCATTTATGTTTGAATTAAACAAATTTTCATATTCGAATTAAACGAAAGCTGTTTTAAGAAAAAAATAAAAAGGAACAACTTTCCTTGACTTGTATCTTTAATCAAATTACATTTTTTGTTATTTAAAGATATTCTCTTTTGTTTGAAGACATTTAGTTTTATTTACACATTTTCTTTTATTCAAGGACCTTCTCTTTTATGTAAAGACATTTTTGTTGATTTAAAGACATTTTCGTTGATTTAAATATATTTTCGTTGATTTAAAGATATTTTCGTCGATTTAAAGACATTCTCTTTCATTGAAATAAATTTGCTTTCATTCGAAAAAATTTTCTTTGCTTCAAACACGCATGTTCTTTGATTCAAACAATTATTTCTTTCAAGCAATCAAAATTAGTAATTTTCTGGTTATTACTAAACTATTAGTAATTTTCTGGCAATTACTAAATTATTAGTAATTTTCTACTAGAATTCAATAGCGAAAACTAACCGTGAATTTTTTTAATTTGACAAAACAGAAAAACTAAAAAATCCTCCGTCTAATTATACGAGTTGATTGACGTAAAAGCACGGAAAATCAAATCAAGAAGTAGCTTGATTTTCACGTGAGATTGTATCAAGCATGAAACAGGCTCGTCAAAGCGAATATGTGAAGAATCTGAAAATCTATTTCGAAATCCAGATGAGTACACTTTCCCCGTTAAAAGCCTATCAAATTAAAGTTATTGATTCTCTGCATAGAAAAACAAGAATGCATTAAAAACAAATTAGACGGATGGTTATAGAAAAAAAAAAGTTAGTCAAACATTTATTTTTTTCTTCCAAATTACTATGTTTAAGCTTTAACGTTTTTTTGGTGTGAAAGAGATATTTCTAATTTAAACATTTATAATCAATTTTCTAATAGATTCTGGAGAAAAATAGTAAAAGGGTCAGTAAGGCAAGTATTTCTGGGCCAGCTTAATATCAGATTATAAGATAAGATATAATTTCCTTTTTTTATTATCATTGCTTCCTCTTAGAGGAAGTGTTTTTATTTACAAATTGTACTTTTTGTCAGAGTTAGTAAAAAATTATAATTCCTTTGTCATTATTTTTTATAAATCACTTTCCAAAATAATTAAATTATTGATAATTATGAGTTACTACTTCTTATGTATGTAGTGAATTTTACTCTCTAAATTTCAATTGTTTTTTACTAATTCAATGGCGAAAAATCGTTTGGAATAGTAAATGTTTACTAATTTTTATTACAAAAATATTTTGAATAGAAAAATACTATTTTTCATCATTTGTGTCAGACAGCTACTATTTTTGGTCTAGAAAACTATACTATTTTTGTCTGAAACTACTATTTTTAGTAGAAAAGTACTATTTTTGGTATAGAGAGCTATTACTTTTGGTAGAAACTACTATTTTTAGTAGAAAAGTACTATTTTTGTTAGAAACTACTATTTATGATACAGAAAACTACTATTTTTGTTAGAAACTACTATTTTTGATACAGAAAACTACTATTTTTAGTAGAAAAGTACTATTTTTGTCAAAAAATAAATATTGTTGGCAAAAAACTATTATTTTTGTCAGAAACTACTATTTTTAGAAGAAAAGTACTATTTTTGGCAGAAAACTACTATTTTTGGTATAGAGAACTACTACTTTTGGTAGAAACTACTATTTTTAGTAGAAAAGTAATATTTTTGTTAGAAACTACTATTTTTGGCAGAAAACTTCTATTTTTGGTACAGAAAACTACTATTTTTAGTAGAAAAGTACTATTTTTGTCAGAAAACGAATATTTTTGGCATAGAAAACTACTACTATTGGTAGAAACTACTATTTTTATTAGAAAACCACTATTTTTGGTAGAAAAGTACTAATTTTTGTAGAAAAGTACTATTTTTGGTAGAAAACTACTATTTTTTAAAACATAAAATTACCAATTTAATGATTCAATTATCACTAATTGAAATATAGTATGAATTTATCAGAGCTAATTTTTTAGTTATGTATTATTGCTTATTATGAACTTTACTATAGTTATCATTACTATTATTATTTATATTTCAAGTAGTATAAAAATTGGTATTTTTTAATTAAAAATAAGTAAATTTTTATTATGTCAATTGAAAACCGAGTTTTCGTCATTTATGTAGAAAAGAAAAGCAACTAAGAAAACCACTATTTTATATTTAAAGAAAAATTGATTTGGCTAAACTCTACTGACAATCAATGAAATTTGAATCAAGACTAATTTTCCTTGAATTAAAAATAGTTTTTCTTGGATCAAGACTCATTTTCTTTGAATCAAAACTAATTTTACTTGAATCAATGATAGTTAATCTTCAAACAAGAATAGTTTTTCTTGAATCAATGATAGTTATTCTTCAAACAAGAATAGTTTTTCTTAAATCAATGATAGTTATTCTTCAAACAAGAATAGTTTTTCTTGGATTAAGACTAATTTTCCTTGAATCAAAACTAGTTTTCCTTGAACAGAGACTAGTTTTCCTAGAATTAAGACTAGTTTTCCTTTAATCAAGAATAGTTTTTCTTCAATCAAGAATAGTTATTCTTCAATCAAGAATAGTTATTCTTCAAACAAGAATAGTTTTTCTTGGATCAAGATTAATTTTCCTTGAATCAAAACTAGTTTTCCTTGAATAGAGACTAGTTTTCCTAGAATTAAGACTAGTTGTCCTGTAATCAAGAATAGTTTTTCTTCAATCAAGAATAGTTATTCTTCAATCAAGAATAAATACCTGAATCAAGAATACATATTCTACGTCCGCTAAGAATAAATACAGTTTTTCATTGAATCAAGAAATCTTTTCTTCCAATGAATCAAAAATATATTTCGATAACAACAATACGTATTCTTAATGCGAACTTAAAAATTCGCGAATCAGCGACTTTTCGCTGATTCGCAGTCCAGATTGCACTAAAAGCAACAATTAGTCAAAATCGTCACAAATTTAAATTATACCAAACGACTATTCATTACTTAAAAGTGAACAAAAATGAATGAAATACGCATTTGTAGGTGCTGAAATAAGCGTGCCAAACGCGTGCTCTAAATTGTATTGTGTTTGCTCGTCTCTGCGTGAAGAAAATAATAATTTGATTGAAAGTGAAGTTGTATTAGGAGGAAATGGTAATAAAGAGGGAAACTTGAATAATTGACGAGGCTTTTGGACTCTGAAAAATAGGGCCTGTCTGTATCCCTTCTTCCATGGAACCACCATCGAATACGATCACTTTCATTGCTCGATCGTCCGGTACAGAGCAATCATTCGCGAGAATCGCTGCGGAGCGGAGGACGTTCTTTCTTTCCTCGGTCGAGAATCGCAGACATTCAGTCGCGATGTTCACTACCGTCGTTTATTTTGAGAAAGTGTCGTGCTCTTAAAATGTAGAGTAATTATTTTAATTGCAAATCAGTTTCTTGTTCAATTTTATTCCCAAGTATTGTCAATTGTCAAAACAGAATCCGTAAAATTAGAAGTTGTTAAAACCGAAGTCTGTTAAAATTAAAATCTGTTAAAATTAGAGGTTGTTAAAATTAAAGCCTGTTAAAATTACCGCCTGTTAAAATTCGAGTCTGTTAAAATTACTGTCTGTTAAAATTACTGTCTGTTAAAATTAGAGTCTGTTAAAATTAAAGTCTGTTAAAATTAAAATCTGTTAAAATTAGAGTCTGTTAAATTTAGAGTCTGTTAAAATTACCGTCTGTTAAAATTAGAATCATTACGATTGTATAGTATTTGTAAAATTAGAATAATTAAGACTGTAAATTGTCTGTATAGAATCATTACGATTGTAGTAAATTCATTTTTTTAAAAAAATGTAAAAATAGATTAATTTCAATTATAGTATGTGTAAAATTAGAATCATTATGTAGGAACTTTAAAATTATAGTAACTGTGAAATTATAAACATTACAACTTTTAGGAACTTTGAAATTATACAGAGCTAAAATTATAACTGTAAAATTATAATCTTTTAAGTATTCTTTTAAAAATTTGTCTCCATCTGTAAAATTGATGTCTATAAAAATATAATTTGTAAAATTGTGATAAAAGAGTGGAATTTACAAAACCGTGATCTACAAAATTATAATCCCAAACTTATTATCTACAAAGTTACAATCTGCAAAGTTTTTATCTACAAACTTTTAATCTGCAGAGTCATTATCTACAAAAGTATAATCTGCAAAGTAATTATCTACAAAATTATAATCTGCAAAGTAATTATCTACAAAATTATAATCTGCAAATTAATTATCTACAAAATTATAATCTGCAAAGATATAATCTACAAAGTTATATTCCTCAAAGTTATAATCTGCAAAATTGTTATCTATACAAAATTGATAGCTACAAAGTTGTCAAAATTGTTATCTGTAAAAATATTGTCAACAAAATTATTATCTACAAAATTGTTATCAACAAAATTGCAATTTGCAAAACACTAATTTGCAAAATTGAAATCTACAATTTGTATGTAATATCAAATTGTCTTCAAATATATCAAATTGTCTTCAAATATATCAAATTGTTTCAGAAAATTAATCCAAAGCAGAACACAATTATAAAAGTGAGTTTCAACGACTGAAGAAATTGAAAACTATTTCTTGGATACATAATTTTCGAATTAGTCCATTGTCATTGATAAAAACCACTGACTGATTCCCAAGAGATTGATGAACGAGATAATTAATTACAATTTTCTGTCCTCTTTTGTATCTACGGTCTGATTAATAAAATCGACATTGAACGCAAATAATTTGTATTTTTGTAAAGTTCAGTTTAATGTTTTTATTTGATTACTCAGTTAGCTGATTGCGATCGACAATTACTTCCGGTTTTGTTGCGATTGTGAAAGTTTAAAAAAACCTTCGCTGTATCTTTATGATAGACGCTAAAAAATGTACGAACATCCCTAAAAATCGTTTGGGGCCGCACTTCGTTCTGCAATGAATCTTCGAGCGGAGGCTCTTGCAATCGTCCTACTTACTATACTAGAGGTCAATTTTGCTATGATGAAGACCTTCAGGGATGAAAATGCGAGTGAGTAAAAAAAATAGTACAAAAAAAATAGTACAAAAAATAGTACAAAAAAAATAGAACAAAAATAAATAGTACAAAAATAAATAGTATACAAAAAAAATTATTCATTCTCTCTAAATTTGAATAAGTGAAATCTTCTTATTTTTAAGTCAAGTCTTTCACTTAATTCAATAAGTGAAATTTTCACTTATTTTTGTGTGAAATCTCACTTATTTTTGTGTCAAATTTCACTTATTTTCGTGTCAAAATTCACTTAAAAATAAGTAGATTTCACTTATTCAGATTTAGGGAGAATTCAGTTGAGAGCTCAAATGTCGTTTAAATTAATTAATTAATGATAAATAATAATCTTCATGATTATTATCTATCACAGAAAAAACAAAACGTTCTTTTTCAATGCAACACCTGTTAAATTTCAAGATAAATTCGAATTCTAGAGCAATATGCCTGTAAAAATCTAAGTACATCTTGAAATTTAACATTTTGTTTTTCCTGTGATTGATAATCGTCTTGATTTGTATTTTTGATAATCTAATGAAATGAAGGAATTAATTCCTAAATATTGTTTTTTAATATTATTTTCAAAAGACGAGCCTAGCTTTCAAAAAATTCAGTTTTGGAAACGCGCTGAGAGATAACTATGCAAAAGAAATATTTATTTAATTCAACAAAATTTATGTTCGATTCAAATAAATTACAAACGAAAATAGCATTTTGCAACAATTTATATTTAAAATAAAAAACATTTTCTCTAAGCGTGAAAAATATATTTATTTTTAAAGAAATCAAAAAATTTTATAATAAATATAAAATACCTGACAAACTATGCATCCTTTTAATAAATACATTTTTGCAAATACCTGTTTTTTAAATTCCTATAATTTTCAAAATATTAACGAATCCAAAAACAAGTGTTTTGAGCCTCAAAATGTTAAAAAATCGGTTTCGATATCGAAACTTATTGCCAATTTTAGTAAAAAGAATTATTCTCCTGTCAAAGAACTCGTCTGATTCAGAACGACTGCTACTACTGATTTGCAGTGAGTGTGGCAAATTTTAAGTAGTAACACTCAGAATCGTCTTTTTATTAAAATTATAGAAATATATTGATTATTGTTTGAATATTAATACTGTATTTTTGAGATCATTCCGACAAATAAAGCTCTAGAATTTCAATTCTATAAGGATTAAAAACCCGCAAATTTTTCTCAAAAAATAGATAAATATTACTATAAAAAAATATAAAAAAATAACAACTAATAGTTTAAAATAAAACATTGTTTAAAACAAGTCCAAAAAAATGACAGTATTTCTGTGATTGTTAAAAGTAAATTAAAAACATTAAAAACATATGCAAAACTGAGTTTCAGGTCATGTCCAAGATCCTCATTGATAATCTAGGGATCTACCTTTACCTTCATTTTTTCCTGAAGTTGATTTTTAAAAATAATAAATCAAACATTCATGACACCCTTCATGGTCTTTTAAGATGATTCCCGAATTCTCAGAGCGATATGTTTTTTAGTTCAAGTGCATTTAGTTCCACAAAAATAAGTCGATAAATTGAATATTGATCAACTTAGTTTTGTGTCAGTTGCTCTTAAACTAAAAAAAATATCGCTTTGAAACTTCGGGAATCGTCCTAGGAAACCTTAAACTGTGTCATGATTGTTGAGTTTGTTATTATTGTTAAAACAATTTAGAAAAAAGAAAGATAAAGGTAGATCCCTAGGTTATCATTCAGAATCTTGGACATGACCTTAACACTGCTAAAACAAGTATCTCCAATATGGGGACAAAATGTCTCAAATATGGGGACAAAATGTCTCAAAATGAGTCACTTGTTTTTGCAATGAAGTACCTGCAGTCTTGTTAATGAAAAAAAGCGTTTTTCTTTCACCTCGCTATTCAGAATAATTTGTTTACAAGCTAATGTGTTTTAAAGTTTTTACTAATAAAGATGCTTAAATGTCATGTCACTGAAAATCGAAACGCAAAACAATCTTTTTCTCTGCAAGAGAATGTACAACGGAATGCCGATTTTGTACAATATTCTGTCTGAACAAAATGCGCCTTAACCTTAAAGCAAAGTCACGCAAACATTCAAGGCCGTATAAAATTTTCTAGACATTATTTTGACGCGATTGGTTTCGAATCGCGTCAAAATTTCGCGCTTTTCTATTGGGGCACTGTTCGCCAGTAAAAACTGGAAGTTAGTACGTCACTGCGAGGGTCAGTTGCGCGCGTCACTGCTCGCTCTCTACCCCCACTCCCACCAAGAGGCTCATGCAAACGGTTTGTATAAATCGGCGTTCCGGTGTAAAAGTTAAAAATGCAATTTGTACAGTAAAAAAACCATTAAGCCCTTGAATTATAATGCTGGGGAAGTATGTATGCATATGACGGGGTTATAATGGTTTTCAGACTGTATATATAAAGGAAAAAATAAAAATTTTGAAATTAGAATGCGGTTGCCCAGCGATTACTTTAAGGACCCCAAGATCAACAGGACGTCAGCCAACGACGGGACGAATTTTTAACGGAAAACCAAGCAAAAAAGGGTCATGGCCTTGGCAAGTGTCTTTGCAACTACTTCATCCGAAAATGGGCTTCATAGGTCACTGGTGTGGTGGAGTACTCATTGACCAGATGTGGATTCTAACAGCAGCTCACTGTATTTCCAAGTAAAAAACTATATCTATTTGAAAAATATGTTGCACAGTATATTCCGTGTTGCACATTATTATTAGTATTAAACATTATTATTCGTATTAAACATTATTATTCGTATTAAACATTATTATTCGTATTAAACATTATTATTGGCATTAAACATTATTATTTTCATTAAACATTATTCGCATTAAACATTATTCGAATTAAACATTATTATTCGTGATAAACATTCCTATTCGGGTTTTCAAATATTTCAATATTACAAAAAAAGAAAGTTCTGATCAAATTTTCTTTGCTCTTCTCGACATAAAAACGATCTACTGTCCTGTTACTCAAATTTTATCATACTGTGTTGTAACAGTTACCTGATTTTCCATCATTTTTACCAAATTTTCAATAGTTATTATAGTATTTCGTATATTAATATGATAAATTAATTTTTATCAGATGTTAAAAATTGTAAACCAGCATGGCAACATTTGAATAACCAGACAATTACATTTCTTTTATACAGAACAGGAATTGTTACTAGAAATTTTGGAAAAATAAACAACTCAGTGTTGAAAATGTTCTATAAACTGATGCAACGACGTGTTTAAGTAAAAAACTTGGAAATTTTCCCACTTAGATATCCGTAATTGAATAACAATTTCACTTTTCAATCGACAATAAAAGTAAACTTGACCCACTATTATCAGAATCAATTTTGCGATTTTATGAAAGAGAGTTAAATATCCACTTTCACAGCGAACTTTTCAACCTTCCTATTGGTGCTCTATGGACAGCAGTAGTTGGCGAGTGGGAATTGGACGGTGGTGGACGAGGATCTGCTCGATTACCTGTTGAACGAGTCATTCTTCACGAACGATTTAACAATTATGTTCACGATATCGGTAAGCAATTGTGACGAATTATTTCATTGAAAAGGAATGCAAAGATAATTTTCTTCTTTATGGCAAAACCTCTTTTACATCTAGAGAAAATTGTCTTTATTCATAAACACCTGTTTATGAATACTTTAATACTGCAAAGAAACATTCTTTTTGCAATAACACCTTCAATTTAGAATCTCATTCATGAATAGGTGCCAAGAAATACCAAAATTAAGATCCCAGAATTAAGATAGTAAAATTAAGATACCTAAACTGAGATACAAAATTAAGATATACCGATAGAAGGGCCACCTAAAATTATATGCCTAAAAAGAATATACCAAAAAAGAATATACCAAATGAATATAACAAAAGAATATACCAAAAACAAGATACCAAAAATATAATGCCAGAAGTAGGACCATCTTAAACTATATGTCAAAAAATAATGGACCAAAATAAGATATACCAAAAGTAAGACCATCAAAAACTATATACCAAAAGATAATATACAAAATAAGATACCAAAAATAAGATATCAAAAATAAAATGCCAAAAGTAAGATCCCAAAACAAGAACCCAAGAATAAAATTCCAGAATAATTAGATGTGCTATATAAATAAATACCAAAAATGTTATAAAACAAACCAATTTCCGAAGGTTTGGGGCTTTGACTACGAAACTTTATTTCATTCTTTTGGTTTTGAATGACCTATTGCATGTGCATATAGCCAATAAAGCAACAACGAAACTTTAAAAACGAAGACAACTGCTTGTATACTGCCCTTTTGGTTTGCACATCTTTTCAAAAACCTCGATTCCTACCATATTTTTATTAGTTCTTGGCTAAAATGACATTTAAATTTGCCACAAACTGTTTGATTTGATTTATTTCTGTCATAAAACCAGAGAACTAATAACAACATGGTAAAAATGCCTTTCCCATCTTTACCAACTTTTCAAAAATGGGTGCAAACAGTGCATTTTTTGATGATAGTGTTTCTACCATAATGTTAGTATAGTTCGTGGCGAATTCACGTACAATTTTAGCCAAAATTACAGTCCCGCTCTCAAAATACACATTCTTTGGGAATTGTCATGGTTTTCAAAAGGATGCATGCTTTTGAAAACCTTTTGATTTCACATGAACAAACCGGAAGAACATCATACAAGTTGTTGCCTGTATAATAAAACGGGAAAGAAAATAAAAGACAAGTTTCAATGCTAATAAACAATTGTTTCAGCCCTGATGAAACTAGGCAGACCAGCGCCACTTTCAAAAGTAGTACGAACAATTTGCCTTCCAGAAACAGACGCTAATCTTTCTGGGTCTCATTGTGTGGCATCTGGCTGGGGACGATATGGACCATCTCCTTCACTTTCAAATGCTCTTTTGGAAGCTACAGTTCCATTACTAGACCCAGAAAACTGTTTAGAGGCGTATGGTAAATCAGTGCCGTTTAAGGATGGTCACCTTTGTGCTGGTCAAACTGATGGTTCATCCGGCAGTTGTGTGGTGAGATTTTATCAACCATAAAACAGATAATGTAAAGTAGTACTACTCTATAGAGAGATAATGTAGACCAATACGGGTTCTGATTTAAAGAAAAATTCATTCATTCAAAAAACAACCTTGGTACACGCAAATACACACAAAACACAACACACTTATGTAAACGGTTCCAGCCAAAAATGGGCTGAAAACAATACTTCTTTTTAGTGAAATAAATACTATAAAAAAGTGCACACAAAAAATCAATTATAAAGTAGTAAAGTGAAAAATATTTGCATCTAGTTAGATAAATAGATGCAAACAGTAAAGAAAAATTTTGATTTCAGGGAGATTCCGGGGGTCCTTTACAATGTCGGCGATCGGATGGTTCATGGCAATTAGTTGGAGTCACATCATTCGGATCTGGTTGTGCAAGGCCAGGTTTTCCTGATGTTTACACAAAAATACAGTATTATCTTTCTTGGATTAAAGATACCATTCGTAATGACATTGATAGTTAAAATTATTGAAAATTTAGAAATAAAATTGATGACACAATGGCTAGAATTGTTTATAGAGTGTTATAGAGTAATCAATAGATTAAAAAAGATGAATGAAACTTTGATCCTAAAGCCGAGTTTCTGATGATGGTATTATCATAAAAAACTCGACTACATCTAGATTGAATAATTTGTAAAACAATGCGAATTTCATTTCATGGAATTCCACATGTAAATACTCGGAAAAAGAAATGGGTATGCCAACCAGAAACTACAATGCCTCATCTATATTTAATTTATGGTGTTACGGATACATATGGATGTACAATGTATGTACGGCTGTGCCAATTAAACAATTAGTACCAACAGTACCATTCGTACCAATAGTATTATTAGTACGAACAATAACATTAGTAGCAACAGTACAACAATAGCATTTGTACGAACAATACCATTTGTATCAATATAATAACATTGGTACGAACAGTACCTTCTACATATGCGGCTATACCAACCAAATATATTGTTACCTGCATACACCTTCATTAACAATAAAATAAAAGTTCCATATCACAGTTTTTTCGGTTATACCGACAAATATATATTGTACATATATTATAGACAATATTAAGACAATTTTGTAAATATGTAAAGTTGAATGATTTTATAAGAAAAGAGAAATTAAAGAAAGGTATTTTACATATAGAGCTTTTTTTCAATTATACCATCTTTCTTTGTCAGCAATATCCGTTTAAAATTTTAATTAATTTTTCATTTCCAGCGATTTATGGGATTATGAAGGAAGTGCTAATTGCGCTAAAAACTTTTTATCGTTTTCTAGTTTGTGGTGGGGAATTAATTTTCGCTTGCTTAAACTTTCACACCTGTTCATTCAGGCGTAAAGAATTTGATCTTGATTTCTGTCGACACTATCATTGATTTTTCGCAAAAGCGCATACGCGTCTACATTTCTTCCACGAATATAAATTGTATTCAATAAAATTGAATACCTTTTAGGCACCTTTTTCACTGCAATAACTGTTAAATTCCATCAGGTTAAATTAAGGTATATGACGGTAAAAAAAACCTTGTTGAAGTTCATAAAGTTTCATCAGCGATTCAAAACAAAAAAATGTCTTTAATTTATCTTTCAATTTAAAATTTTGCTTTTCCTGCATTCTTGTCCTAAAGTATCAACATTTTTTTGAAATTGATGAATTCTTTGAAAATTCATCAATTTTTTAAAAATTCATAAATTTTTTAAAAATTCATAAATTTTTTAAAAATTCATCAATTTCTTAAAAATTCATCAATTTTTTAAAAATTCACTAATTGCTCAAAAATTTATCAATTTTTAAAGCTTTCTGTAACAGGAAACACGCATTCTTAAAACAAAGCGTCTTGGTAAAATGAATTACCGTTGAAGGCTTTCCATCAAGATCGTACATGTCCTTATTTACATAAATGAATTTCCAATAACTTGATCAAAATGGGTATTTTGAGCTTCATTGCAGAGTGCTTTTGAAAAATCTAGATAAACGTGTACTATTAAAGCAGAGTAGAATTTAATTAATTGTCAATTGTACTATCGGAAAAACCTATATACTAAATTTATAACCATTAAAGTTCAATTAAAATTCTTTAACCAAGTGCTTCAGTTTGCCCTGGGCTGAACTTTCCCAGCTCGAAAGTGGTTAATAAACTGCTAATATGGACTATGAAGAAAGCCATATATTAGATGAGATCAAATTGAAAAAATTAATAACATTTTTGTTGAAGGTAATCATTAACTGGTGCAGTTTAATATCTGCTACTATATAAATAAAACCGATTGCATACATTTATTAAACATAGATTCATTTATTAAACATAGATTCATTTATTAAAAACAGATCCGCATTTAATAAACATACATGCTTTCACAGGAAAAAATTTGTTTATTTTAACGCTCTTAAATTCCAAGGTGCACTTGAATTTTTACATTTTTTAGTCTAAAATTCCAAAGCATCTTGGAATGAAAGAATCTTGGAATTTAACAGTTGATGCGTTGAAAAACAACATCTTTTTCTCTGTCTCAATTATATATAAGCGGTGAAGAAATTTTCGATTGAAATAATGAAATGGTATTAGAATAGTTAAACTCAACTGAAAATTAACCAGCGACTTTAAGATTATCTTTATTGCGGAGAAATTGAATTTCCACATCAACAAAACATTCGGTTATTACAGAAAAGTTTTTTCCCTTGATTAAAAAATGTAAATCTCTATATCAGTTTTATTCCAAAATTGTTAGCTTGCATCATTAAAATGTTTTCCAAGTGTATTTCTAAATCCAAGTTTCATCATTTCTTATACCAAAATTACATAAGAAAAAATCTATCGTTTTTTAATGAAACGCTGTTAAATTCCAAGACGAATTATAATTATATACAGATTTCTATAGGTTTCTACAGAATTCTCAGTAGAAGTCTAATTCGTCTTGGAACTTAACAGTAAGCAAAACTATTTTTTTCTGCGAATTCAAACTTATTTTAAAAATAATAATACAAAAAACATAAGTTAAAGAACATAATAAAAAAATGATGTTTAAAGGAAAATGTTGTTTAAAGGCAATTAATGTTGTATTGAAATAATGATGTTAAAAAATATTGTTTAAAGGAAAATGTTGTTTTAAAAGAAAATGTTGTTTTAAAATAATTTTGTTAAAAAATGTTGTTTAAAAGAATTATGTTAAAAAAATGTTGCTTAAAAGAAAGTGCTGTTTTAAAAGAATTATATTTAAAAAGCCGGTGTTTAAAAGAAAATGTTTTAAAAGAAAATGCTTTAAAAGAATTATGTTTAAAAAATGAATCCAATGTTTCCTGCGTTTGTTTCAATTTTAAATGCATTGCAGTTTTGTTGAAAGGATTTAATTTTATATGGGCTTTTTATGTGAAACGGAGAATAAATTTTAAATTTGTATGCATGAGCTCCTTTTTGCATTCATATATAAAAGTGATTCTGAAGATAAATTGAAAAAATATGTAAGTATATTGCGTGGAGTTGTATATTTAATTCAAACTAACGTATTACTATCTCATAAGCTAGTACACTTAAGCAATTAAATTAGTAACATCGATTCGAGACTAAGTGCGACAAACTTGTCGGTTATATATATAAACATACGTGCAGGTAAGCATTTCAGGCTTAATTGTTGCGTTAATTAATTTAATAGGAAATATTAAGTACACTTGTCGAATTAATTCGAAAATTAATTATTAAAACTTAATTAACTCATCATTCTTTTACACAAATGTTCGAATACTCATTGTCAGAAAATAGTTTCTTTTATTTTTAAGATATAACATTCTTTCACTTGCTTCATTTAATCAAATTATATTTTTCTTTGATTTAAAGAATTTCTTTTTCTGTCAAAGAATTTTTCTTTAATTCAAAGAATTTCTTTTTCAGTCAAAAAACTTTTCTTTGACTTAAAGAATCTTTCCTTGATTCAAATAATCTTTTTTTGATTCAAAGAATCTTTCTTTCATTCAAAGAATCTTTTTTTGATTCAAAGAATCTTTTTTTGATTCAAAGAATCTTTTTTTGATTCAAAGATTCTTTCTTTGATTCAAAGAATCTTTCTTTGATTCAAAGAATCTTTCTTTGATTCAAAGAATCTATCTTTTATTCAAAGAACTTTTTTTTTATTCAATGAATTTTTTTTATTCAAAAGAATTTTCTTTGGTTCATAGAAATTTTCCTTGTCTTAAAGGCATTTTCTTTCACTCAAATGAATTTTCTTTGGCTTAAAAATATTTTCTTTCATTCAAAGAAGTTTTCTTTTGACTCGAAGAAATGTTTATTTGACTCAAAGAAATGTTCTTTTACTGAAAGAAATTTTCTTTCGTTTCAAACAAATAATAATAATAATAATTAATAACAATAACAATAACAATAATAATAATTTCCATTTTTTCCTCTCCTACACTTGTTTTGTTAAAAAGAAAAGAAAAAACAATAATAATAAAAATAATAATAATACTGCCGTAAAATATAAAAACTTAGGTAAGTAACAATATCACTATTGTTGTTTACGTAAGTTTTTATTTTGTACGGCAGAATAATAATAATAATAATAAAAATAATAATAATAATAAAAATAATAATAATAATAATAATAAAACATTGTTTAATTATGATTTTAAAAAAACATCGACCCTTTTTTTAATTAACATTATTCAAGAAATAAATCAAGACTTCTAAATAACGAAAAAAAAACTATTCAGCCATAATTTTGTCTTCAAAAAGTGTGATTAATTTTAAATAAAAAAATATCCTTAATTATTATAAAAATAATTATAAAAATTAACATCTAAAATTATTATTTCAATCGATAATAATAATTTTCTCAACATTGTATAAATTCCAATTTACTTTTCGGAAATTTTAACGAAAAATTTTAATGTTTGGGGAAAAATGTTGTAATTTGCTTTTGTTTGTTTTAATTACAGTCTTGACGGATATAGTGGGTGGTTATTGGTTATAGATTCAATGTAGAGAGGGAGAATATGCGTTTCTGACTCAGTAGCACACTTTCCTCGCGTCCAGGAAAGTGAGTGTAGCTCCTTACAAAGGAACAAGCTACGTGTATGTGCCATAAAAAAAAGTAAAAAAATAAAAAAGAGAAAGACAAATGGAAAGAGAGAGGTAAACAAGAGAATAGTGCGGGAGAAAGATTTGTCAACAAGATATTTATTACACCTGAACAAAGGTGAAGAAACTAGTCGTCGGTAAGCTACCGTTAATTATTGCGGTTTCGATTTTAAAACTATAAAAAAATTAAATTATACGGAAACATAAGTCAAGTCATTTTTTTAAGACTTTTTTCATAAAAATAATTTTTCCAAGAAGATAATTTCTTCAAAATGTATATTTTTCAAAAGAGGAATTCATTTGAAAAGTATTTCTTTGAAAAGGGTAATTTTTGCAAAGAGTATTTTTTCAAAAGGACAATTTTTACAAAAAGTATTTTTTCAAAAGGACAATTTTTACAAAAAGTATTTTTTCAAAAGGATAATGTTTACAAAAAGTACTTTTTGTCAGTTTACATGAATAAATAAATACATTTTTACAAACTAACAATTTTTACAAAAAGTAGCTACTTCATAAGGGTATTTTTTTCAAAAGGGTCATTTTTACAAAAAGTCTCTTTTTCAAAAGAATAATTGTTAATGAATTATTGAATTTATGAACAATTATTTCAAAAGTTATTTTTCTCAAAAGAATAATGATTTCAAAAAGTATTTTTCCCAACGAATAATTGTTCAAAAAGTAATTCTTTTCAAAGGACAATTTTTACAAAAATTATTTTTTTACAAGGATAATTTTTACAAAAAGCATTGATTTCAAAAGAATGTTTGCAAAAAATATTGTTTTTAAAAGAATTTTTTGTACAAAAAGTATTTTTTTGAAAAGAATAATTGTTCAAAAAGTAATTATTTCAAAAGGTATTTTTTCAAAAGGTATTTTTTCAAAAGAGTAATTATTTCAAAGTAATTGAAGAGTAATTGAAGAGTAATTTTTTCCAAAGAATAGTTGTTCGAAAAGTAGTTATTTCAAAAGGATAATTTTTACAAAAAGTATCTTTTACAAAAAGTTTCTTTTACAAAAAGTATTTTGTAAACAAAAAATGTTTTCTACGAGAAAAAGTCAAAGTAAAAAACTTTTTTAAAATGAAAAATTGAATAAAAATTTTTGTTTTTAAAAAAAGACCAGTAGTGTTTAGAAAAACAAAAGTTGAGAGTTTTGAAGGAAAGTTATTGCTTCTCAGAAGTATTCAAATTAGATAATAAAAGGAGATATAAAGTTTCGTAGGAAAATAAAATCTGATTTTTTATCGAAAATACAGATGACAGATGATATGGATTTATTCTGGGATTTTTTTTTATAAGAAAGAAGTTATTCTTGTAAACAAAATGAAAGTGAATTTTCAGCGTAAAATTAGATTACTTGTGAATATAAAGTTGGCTTTAACAAGATTAATATTTATGAGATCGCGAAGTAAAGGTGAAGTCGAGCACTTTTATTTCTTAACGACGAAAGACCGATTACTAATAAAAAAGGCACATAGGGAAAGCGCACATGCCATCTGTAATAACAGTATAGAAATGATAGAAAAGATGAAAGTACACACAGCGACAAATTATTGTCTTTTTCAAATCTTCAGATCATCTTCTAATCCCTTATTTTAAATTGACAATCTAAAATTTTGTTTATTGCTATTTTCATACTATTTTCATATTATTTGTATTATTATTTCCTTTAAAAAAAAATACTTTTCAAAGTTTGAGAATTGTCCAAAGATAGTGTTTATTTAAAAACAAAATTATTACAAAAAAAGTATTTTCAATAAATTGTACTATTTTTGAATAAATACTTTGTTTTTAATAAAAACTACATTTAAATAAGTACTACATTTGAATAAATAATTTTTTGAATAAATACTTTTTGAATTTTAAGTAAATTGAATAAATACTATTTTCGAATAAATACTATTTTTGAATAAATACTTTTTTCAATAAATACCACATTTGAATAAATACTTTTTTCAATAAATACTACATTTAAATAAGTATTACATTTGAATAAATATTCTTTGAATAAATACTTTTTGGATTTTAAGTAAATT
>WNHD01001931.1:0-16792 GCA_011057455.1 Ganaspis sp. Gsp50
TTGTAAGTTTACATGTAAAGTTTTTGTAAGTTTACAGTAAACTTACACGTAAAATATATGGTAAACTTACAGGTAAGCTTGTGTATGTCAAGCAATTCTGAGGAAGGTAATCTTAATATTTTTTTTTGAATAATAAACATTTAAAAGAAGTATTAGTTTTATGTTTCTTTATTTGAAAATGTACATGAACATTTCAAAACAAAATTTTACATTTTTAATTTTCCTAATCAAACTCCGTTTTTCTTAATACAACATAAATCTAGACTCGATCCTGCAAACGAAAAATTACTTAATACTAATAATAGTTATTAAAAAAACAATAAATAAAATAAATAAATAAAAATAACACGTCATTTTATTAAAATTACTAAGATAATTATAATAATAATAATAAATATTATAATAATTAACAACATATAGTAACATTATTTAAAATAATCATGGTATTCAAATTTATTATGTAAAATATCAAAAGACGCGTAATTTCTCTATCGTTCATTTCACGTTTCGAAACACAGACATAAAAATTAAATAAAGTTTGAAAAGAAAGAAAGAAAAGGAGAAAGAAGAGAAAATAAATAGAATTTATTAAAAAAAAGCTTATAAAATTTAAAAAAGGTCAGTTTAAAATTTGTTTGAAAAATTTAAAATAAAATAATTTTTAGAAACATTTTTTAAATCATTGATCATTTAGATAATTAATTCTAGCTTCAATTTTAAAATTTACTCGGTTTATAAAAAAATTAGTAGAAATTGAGAAAATGAAAAAAATAGCAAAAAATTTAGTAATAAATTTTGTGTACAACTGTGTGCTTAAAACTCAACTTTTTACGATCCCTAGTGCGCTAAAAGTATTTTTACGCATCATTGCGTAAAAAGTCGAGTGTTTAATGCACAGTAATGCAAAAAGAAAATTGTCTTTCTGATAGAAAATAAAAAAAATGCACTCAAAACGTGAGACCATTATTATAAAATAATACTCATTTATTAATAAATTTACTAATAAAATTAAATAAATTAATATTTATGAATTAAAAATAATAAATATAATTATTAAAATTATTCGATGATTATCTGGAAATAATAAAAAACAAAGTGAAAAGAATGTCCCAAAAATCGACTTAAAAAACTTGACTTAGGAAAAACTTAAATAAAAAAATTACCTAAAAATAAATTCTCAGCTTCTGATTAAAATAACGATAGCAAAAAATTCTAGGCTAAAAAATACAAAAAAAGTAAAGTAAAGTAAAATAAAATAAGTAAAAATACAAAAAAGGAAAAATAGTATACAACAAAATACAAAAAAAGAGCAAGTTTACTCATTGTCAGTTATTTTATTTTAAAGCCAGTTATGTAAGTTAAGAAAGGATTTAAATATGAATTAAAAACCTGACAGAGTTTTATACTGACAAACAGTAAAAAGATTAACAAAAAGTACAATGAAAAGAAATAAACAAAAGATGTAAAACAAGAAAACAATTTCAAAAATAAACAAAATAAATTGTTTCAAACTCGAGCAAGTTTTCTAAAATGAATGTTGGGCATTGTAAAAATTGCGTTAAAAATGGCAAATGCTGACCGATGAAAATAGTAGTGAGTGAGACTCGATAAGAAACCAGTTAATCGTCAGGAGTGCAGAGAGTGATTCTTCTTTTCTTTGATTTCTCTATTTTTTTTTTTATTGACATTCATGTCCATGAGAATGAACCCAGGCAGAGCTTTGTAAAGGGGATAATTGGTTCCTCCGTCTACCATTATCTTGTAAATTTTATGGTATTCCGGAAACTGAAGAAAGAAACCTTGAGCCTATCATATTTTTTCTTGTCTTTATACCAATCATGTGACGAATCGCGAAATGCTTGGAGAACTAGAGAACTATGTACTATTTTCGTGAGATTTATCAAAATAAAAATCGAAACATTAAAAACTAGTGGAAAATTATGTTTATTTCATAAACATTTTGCATCCTCATAGAAAAAAAAAAATTTAATTTAAAAAAGTAACATGAACATATTTCTTCATAAATTTTTAATAATTAAAATTAATTAAAACTTTAAAATCATATAAATCAATTTGTTTTTTAAAGTAGAAAATTTTTCTCAAAGGAACTATACTTAAAAAGTTAAAATTTTATGAATTATGTTAAAAAATCGAATTTTCAACGTCAAAAATCATGAAAAATTGTCATTTACTCCTTCAATTCTTGGTAAACTATATACTTTATACAGGTCAATCGATTCGTCTCGATGCAATGAACCTCAATTTTTCAGTCATGAGTTAAAATTTTTATTAGAGAAAAAATTTTGTAGAAAAAACCGTAATTTTTAAAGAAAAGAGGTGCTCAAAAATTTTTATTTGAGTATTTCTAAAAATCCCTGTGTCCCTTTCTAGATTTTTATGAGTGTAAAAAGCCAACCAAATTTTATGAAAATCGGTCAAAGCGTTCTCGAGATATTTTTTCTAGTAGAAAGCGTGACACACACATACACATCTGAACATTTTCTTCAAACTTCGTATATATACTTTATAGATGGAAATGAGTTGATTTAGACTATTTTTGGAAAATCGAAAATCGTCACCAACATAATGCTTCCCTATGAGGAAGCAAAAAGGAAGTGAAAATTAAAATACTGAATTGAAGTGTTGTAAAATGTTTACTAATTAAAATTGAAATCTTGTGCTATTATGTAGTCTTCAATTTTTCTTGTTTCAAAATATTTTTATTTTATTTGTATTTTTTGTGTTAATTATTTTTTTTCTTTGCTTTTGTTTTTCATTATCTTTTTTTATTTTATTTTTGTTTTTCATTTCTGTTTTTTACTGTTATTCTTTTTTATTATTTCAAATTACTTTTAAAACAGTTTGTGGCAAAAGTTTGCAATTTCGGAGACATATTTTCTCTTCTTTAAAAAATGTTTACGATGTAGCAAAAGGTGTTTAAAAATAGTGTTAGAAAGCAAAACGAAATTCATAATTTTTGTAAACTACGCTTATGTGTGTACATTTGAGAGAATTTGGTACACACGTACACGAAATTTCAGCTCTTTAAGTCAAAGATGAGAAAGAAAAAGTACAAAGATTAGAACGTGCAGATGTTGAGTTTTTAAATAGTATCTCAACAACGATTTCTATTAAGACTAATTAAATTAAATTAAATTAATTTATTAATTACTGATTGAATGATTAATTGAACAATTAATTGAACGATTTTGGAATTAAATGATTTGTACTTTGGGAATTGAAAATTTGATCAAGCATCAATTTCAAGAAATTGAGATTTTTGGCCACTCAGTCATTATGAACCTTTTCTCCTGGTATTCCTAACCGATTTAATGAATTAATTGTACCTGCTGCTAAAACTACTTTTTTGTATCGGTATTTGAAACTCCTTCCACTTTTATTTTTAAATCCTTGAACTAACCATTTTTATCCATTTTATTTTTAATATCCATTTTCAACGTATTTTTCGTCAAAGTTTAGTTTTACGGAATTTATTGTTGTTCCGCTGGAAAAAAAGAAATGTTTTTTCCATATAATTCTTTGATTTAGTGTGTTTATTTGCTGTTATATACCATTTTTCAAATGTATTTTTAAAAACTTGTAATAGTATCTGTTTTCGGTAAGTTGCGTTTTGTAACTTTTAGGTTTATTTCAAGGACATTGTCCAGTCTAGTTTGTAAAAAGATAAAGAAATATTTGATATACATATATGTATAAATATATAATAATAATAATAATAAGTAATATAATAAATAAATATTAAAAACATATTTTCTTTAATACAAACCATCTAAAATATTTTTCCAATCCCTGCCTGGTAACGTTATCTTTGTAATAATCAGCAACAGTGCCAATAGTGACTCTTTTTGCAGATTTGCAAGCGCAAACTTTTCTTGAATCGGACAATTGCGATTTGCAAAATTTACTCGTAGTTTTTCAGCCGCCATGATCATTTCGTAGTGTTTTAGATCCAAGTCCGGGAGAGATATCCATCGATTGAAACTTATTGTCAAAATGTTTGAATCCAAATACTGAAAACAAATATAAAAAATAATTAATTTAAAGAAATGCTTTCGCCCCAAGATTTCATTATAATCTCATCTTTTTATTCTTCTTTATATTTTATTATTATTTTTTGTATTATTTATTATTCTTTACTTTGCGTGTTATTTTTAAAGAATTTTAAATTATTTTTAACTTTTGTATTATTTTGTATAATTTTTGTTAATCTTTGATATTCTTTATTAATCTTTACATATTTTATTACTTCCTGTTTAAAAGCATAAAGTTAATTTAATACTAGTATAAAATGATATTTTACCTAATAAACGGATGTAACTAGAGCCAATTTTTCTGAAGACAGATGTTATCTATTATTTCCGTTCTCTCCTGTGCAATAAGGGAATTATTGCTTTTCCTTCTGAGGTAGGAATTTTCCACGCCTTTGATATGACATCTGTCAATGGTACACAATATCTTTTTTCTTCATTACCATCAGATGTCATGTGGATGTTTATAAGCCTTGAATCAGGTTCGTCATACAAGCTGCTTTTAAAACAAAGCTTATGTCCAATTAGCCGAATGTCTTGAGTGTCGTATTTTACAACATTTTGAACTATTAAAAATGTTCCGTCCTTTACCATAACACAATTATTTTTCATATCATCACAGTTTATCTTAAATCCTTTATTTTCAAAAATTTTATATTGCTCAGGAGCATTTAATAAGCAATCTGGAGTTAAAGGTCCTTTATTATGAGGATGATCTAGAATTAACTTTTCAACAATTTGAGAACTATGTTTTTGAATCTCTTCAACTTCTGCATACCTTCGAGCTAGTTGCTGTAATGGTTTATCACCTTTTCTTATCATCCTCTTCACAGTTGACATATAATTCTCAAATTTGAAAGCGCTAAAATTTCCAATAGGTCCGTATCGTTTAACATCCTCACAAATGTGCAATATATTGTGTACATTATAAGAAATAAATTCTTTTCCATACAGTTCTTCGAAGTTTTTCACAAACAATTGCAACATTTCGTGTGCGACGTCAATGTTTGTCGGATTCCGAATATGCCTTTCACTTATCAAAATCGAAACTGCTGTATGCAATAATAGGAAATGAGAATAAAGTTTATTGGGAAACCCTTCAACATTTTTTAACACAACAGTCCCTGCATATAATAAAAAGGTACGGAATTCTGTGGCTTTCCAGAATTTAAATTCCCATAACGCTCTTGGCCTTCTATTAAACTCATCAGGGATTGTGTTTCGCAATAAGAGTAGTCTATTTGATATTGTGTTTATCACTTCAGGAGGAAGCCTTACTTTTGAAGTACGAAGAACCCAAAGAGAAATTAGTTTTTTCATAACCCCGAGCAAAATTAGGTGCATGTAGTCCAGAGGGATAGAGTTAATGCAGCCAAACCCAGGAAGTTTGGTAAGAACTGTCTGCACACCTGACTGTAAGTTGCTATATTTGTTGAGTTTAAAATCTTCCTCATTTTTTGATAAAAAAGGTCCTACACCAGGGAAACAAACTTTTCCCTTCTTCTTTTTTCCTTTTGTTAATGCAGGTGGTCTATAGCATTCTCCTTTTATCAGACATTTGGAACAAGAATCGTAACCCGTGTGACCTTTTAAATATAGGATGAATGATTTCGCTGGGGCATCGCAAACTATGGCTTCTATTGTCACATAATTATTTTTCACTCCTTGATTACAAATGGTGATTGCTTCTTCTACAAAGCGGTTAAGGAATTCATTTGCGTCAATGGGTTTTTTCGTTCCGTAGAAAGCACCGATAGGATAAACAGTCTCAGAATTAATTTCGGAACATAAAATCAGCCAAAAGGAGTTTGTTCCACTGTTTGAAACAGGTACGCCATCTACATTAAAGATCAATTTTATATTCATATCTTGCACCCCTTTCATTTTCCTTTCGCGAATTATGTTTTGAACAGCTCTTTCGAGACCAAAATGGTGATAAATTCCGTCAGACATTTCGATATTTTCGGTCTTCCTGAGAGTTCCTAACAAAGTCCGTGCATCCAGTGGTAAAGTGGTATCAAATATTCTTAACAAGAGTAACAATGCAGAAAGTGCAACTAAAGTTATGTGAAACTTTACTGCCCATAGACGCAACTTTGTTGCAAAGCTATTTTCTTTCATACTTTTTTGATTAGATATGTACTCTGTGAATTCATCCTCATCTTCTCCAAGGTCACTGTCCGTCTTTCTTGTGTCTTCATTGCAAGTTATTTCAGAATCGCTATCAATAGTATAATTATTGCAAGAAGTATAATCTAAAATGAAATTGTTGCTAGCTTCTGATTCCATTTCGAACGAGTCGTTTTCAACAAGTGATGCACTTATATTTCCCTTATCATTAAATAATGATGTAGAAAAATTAAAATCGATGTTTCGGTTTTCCGTGTTAAATGGAGGTCTGTTGTCATTAGAAGTGGATAAGTCGACATTGGAGGAACATGAAACACTAGAGACTCCTTCATTCTTGTTTGTAGACGATGTTGGAGGTCTGTTGTCGTTAAAAGTAGATAAGTCGACATTGGATGAACATGATGAAACAATAGATACTCTTTCATTCTTGTTTTTAAACGACGTTGAATTAACCTCAGATTGCAGAAGACTATAATCAGTCAACAGATGTTCTCGCGCAATTTGTCGAATGCGACGTGTTGACAAACCACACACTTTCGGTGGTTGTTTTTTGGTGATTTTCCCCATGATTGCTAAAATTTATTTTAAGTTTTATCAATTTTTCTTAAAATGTACAATAATCATTTCGTGCCAAATTCTACAGTTTGATCATATATCATCTATGTGACATATATCATCTACAAACTACAATTTCGTTAATATTTGTTATTTGCAACTGTTGAGGATGTTGTGCGTTGAACACTTTATACAAAACTACAAATATTTTAAAAGAAATGTACAATTAAACAATTATGACATTTTATTCAAGAATATTAAACATGTGACCTACCAACTATTTCCTCCGTTTTCTTTTACAAAAGAAATCTATTTTTTGTGAATTTTTGTACAATTAGGAAAAATAAAGTGCATTAAAGCCAGAAAAAAGTTTTTAGTTTTCGGATCTTTATACTTGATAATGGTATGAATTTAAATATTATTAATTTTATTTAATTAGATAAAATGTCATCATAAACTATGCAGCTCATTTTAGCAGCCAATATCTGGTAAACAATCAGCGAACATTTATTGATTCAACAGCTGAATTACGCTGGATATCAGCGCATGTTAGCTGATTAAATTACCTTCATTGCTGGAAAATCGTTAAATTAAATATTGTATATTTTTTGAGCAGTAAATAAAATAAGATTCATTTTAAAATTCTTAGAAAGCTTAATCTTTTGAAAGTCTAAAATCTGTATTCCAAAGCAAATTTGGGTTACAATTAAACCATTGACCAAAGTTAAAATGCATTCACCATAGTATAGAGTATTCGCCACTTTTTAAAGATTTAATATGATCTCAGAAGTTTTAACAATATATTTTAAAATAATTTTTTTATAACCACAATTTGTTTATTGTTGCGCTTTTATTATAAAAATATAAAAGAACATAATTAAAAAGTGTAAAATTATGTTCATCTTGTGAACATTTTGCTTCCTCATAGAAAAAAAATTTTAATTTAAGAAAGTAGCATAGACATATTTTTTCACAAATTTTTGGTAATTAGAATTAATTAAAAATTTAAAATTATATAAAACAACTTGCTTTTTAATATAAAAGAATTTTCCCTAAGGAACTGTCTCTAAAAAATGATAATCTTAAAAGCTATACCATAAAATAGTATTTTTAAGGTACAAAATAATTGAACAGTGACCTTTTTTTGTACAAAATGATGGATAAATATACACTTAATATATATATCAATCGATTCGTTTTTTAAAGTAGAAAATTTTTCCCAAAGGAACTGTCATTAAAAAATAATAATTTTAAAATTTATTATATATTAAAAAAATAGAATTTTAATTGTCAAAAATTATAAAAAATTGTCATTTGCGCATTCAATTGTGGGTAAAATATATACTTTATATAGGTCAATCGATTCGTTTTTTAATGCAGAAAATTTTTTTCCAAAAGAGCTGTCATTAAAAAATGCACATTTTAAAAGTTGTATGAAAAAATAGAATTTTCAACGTCAAAAATCATGAAAAATTGTCATTTACTTCTTCTATTCTTGGTAAAATGTGTACTTTATATAGGTCAATTGATTCGTCTCAATACAAGGAATTTGAATTTTTCAGTCATGAGTTCAAATTGTTATTAGAGAAAAAATTTTGTGGAAACAACCGTAATTTTTAAAGAAAAAAGGTGCTCAAAAATTGTTATTTGAGTATTTCTGAAAATCCCTGTGTCCGTTTCTAGATTTTTATGAGTGTAAAAAGCCTACCAAATTTTATGAAAATCGGTCAAAGCGTTCTCGAGATATTTCTTCTAGTAAAGAGCGTGACACACAGACACACACACACACATCTGGACATTTGCTTCAAACTTCGTATATACACCCAGCGGCATAAATGCAGTCCTCGGATGCTCTTGTTTTACTGATTCTGACATATGTGTAAGACAAGAGCATCCCAGGACTGCATTAATGCCGCTGGGTGTATACCCCGAACAGCACCAGATATTCCAGCAATATTGCCAACCTTGGGTCGATATTACAAATGTCGCAGCAATGTTGGGAATATTACCGTAATGTTGGTAATATTACTGGAACATCTTGTGCTGTTCGGGACTATACTATGAGGAAGCAAAAAGTTTCATAAATATTGCCTACATTTAAAAAATATATTTTTTGTATAATTTTTTGTTTTACACGGTGTCTAGTAAATGTTGCTTCTTTACTTTTTGATCATTTTACAGTTTTTTCTCCGTTGAAAATTTTCTTATTGAAAACAAAAATAAGAAATTTTAGTTTATTTTATTAACAATAAAAATACACTTATTTAAACATTTTTAAGCATTCACTCCAATTTCCTAATTAGTTTAGCAATATACAAGAAATTTTTAAATGTTAAATTTCAAAACTTTTCAAAAAAATTATTAATTTATCACTGCTAACTTTCAATTTTCGAATATTTCACAGTTATTAAACATCATGACAAATTGCTTTGTGCTTATGTCAGTGCGTAAATCATTTCAAGAAGAGTTTAACTTACTATTTAAAAAAATTGTCGTGAATTATTCTTAACGCACTAAACATTGTTTTACATTGGTAATCTTTTTTTTTTATTAAAAATCATTATTTTTAATTTGAAGTTTTTATAAATACATCCAATTGTCTTCAAAAACTCTAAAGTTTTTTAAAAAAAAATGAAAATTATTAAACGCTCATCTTTTTCATTTTTAAAATCTACCTAATAATTTTAAAAAATAGATGCTTTTAAATAACGTTATAATTAACTCTGAAAAACATTGTAATATTTGCATTATATTGTGAATAGACTGGAATGTATGAAGTATTCCTTTGACCTATTTCTTATCTTTTCAACCATTATTTTTTTAAATTGTTGATAGGTAACGTGTTTAAAATTCAAATTAAATTATTGTTTTATACTGAGTTAAGACTTTAAGTCAGTTATTTTTAAAAAATACTCTAAGTAAATTGACATTTTGTTTTAGCAATTGTAAAGTACAAATGATTTTAATACAAACAAGAATTTATAAGAGAGTAAATTTCAGAATAAATGTTAAACAAATTTTGTACATATTTCTTAAACACTCTGCATAATTATTTCCACACAATAACATTTATTGTCAAAATTTGTAAACGTCAATTCGAACCAGGCTTGAAATGGACTAGTAAAGTTTACTTTAATATAAAAAATGAATAATTATTTTGCGAAAACAGTTCATTGAACTCATACTTTGATAAATATTTTATTTCAATACATAAATTTGTTATTTAACAATAAATTGTTATTCATTCTTATAATACAACTCTTTTAAATGCAGCAAAATTTGAGTTGTTTAATTAATCAATTACTTTAACAAAAAATAATTTTTAAAAACTTAAATGTATGTGTGATTAACTCTTAAAATAATTAGTTTTAACATTTTAAATGAATTACATGTTTTTTTAAAATGTAGGAAGCGACATTTTTTAAATCTAGTTGGCAACAAGTAGACTCAACAATAGTACATACATAAATAAAACATAAAATTATTTTATTTTATTTTCAGCTATCGGTTTATCCGCAATTTCAAGAAAATTCGTACCGGGTGTTTTCTTGTGTTTCTGTGATTATACTCAGTTTATTTAAAACAGTAAAACTTTCTCTATATTTTAATCAGTGATTTAATTTTATACTAATGAACCTATGGATATTTTTCTGTTTGACTGTTTAATCCGTAAAATGCAAGAAAAAATTATTCACTAAAGTTAATAAAAAGAGTAGAATAATTACTTTACCAGTATTTATTTAACAGATTGTTTTAGTCGTAAAGTGAATGCACGCAATTACACATATTTATTTGTGTCGCGGAAGAAAATAAAATTATAATAGGTAACAAAATGTGATTTTTACATTGTCGTGTTCAGTGGTTTTGTTACATATGAAATTTGTCTGCGCACTTTGACAAATAATTGACAAAATAAGACGTGGATTCAACTGAAAAATCTTTTTGTAAGTATAACATAACCTCATTAATTTTGATGCATTCGCTTCAACAAAAAGATTCTAAAAAATGTTTTTATTTCTAAATAAAACGTTGACTACTTATAAAAAGTTGTTTTTTAAATGTTATTTTTGTATTGCGTGTTCATGAATTAGGGAAAATATCGTGAAGTCTAAAGTTGGCTTTGATTTGAATTTGAGGTTAACTTTCAAAATAATATTATTAAAATACTCACATACCTTACAGTAGAGACTTTTACAAACCGCAAACGTTTCTGTTCATTAACTTAAAACCACTTACGGAAATAAATCAATAATTATTATTAGTCGAAAAGAATAAAAATCAACACAAAAATAATTGAAAAACAAAATGCTTCGAATGACAATATTCGGCTGGCGTAAAATGGCGTTTCCTTTCCCTATACGCCTATACGCACAGGCTGGGGCGCAGCGCGTCACTTGACTTGAAATAATCTCAACGTCATTTCCGCAGTATGAATAATATCACTACTTTGAATGATTTAACCAATTTTTTTAACAAATGGAATGGGTAAAACCTGAAAAAAATGGAAATTGTACTTTCTAGTTAGCAACCAATAATTATTGTATTGTAGTCTAAGCAAAAACAATAAATATAATTTAAATTCAGTTGCGCCACGAAGTTGCGCAGAAGATGAAACTGGAAGGGAAGAAGTGAAGACGAAGCCTCGTAATTCCGTATAAGTCGGCCGGTTAGCATAGTTAGCAGCCGCATTTGGGTTTTTTTATTTGTTATTTTTACTTTTTTACGTTTTATTGCTTCATGTGAAGGAACAGAAGCATTTGTGTTTACATAGAATCTGTATTATTGTGAAGATTGTAAGTGATTACCGTGTCTACATAACCTCAATGTATGATAGTTTACATGTGGCTTCAGGACATTCGCCTTGGATGATAATGTACTTTTTAAAGTGCAATAATAAATAAGATTAAGTTATAAAAAGCTTTAAGCCCGCACTTCCGATCCGTTCACCCCGTAGCTGTTTTTAATTTTAATGCAATTATAATTTTAATTTTTTATGGTTATCTCATGGGTATAAAGCACTTTAAAAAATAGTAGATTTTACCAATTTCAAAAAAGGCATTTGCACTGTCGTTACATGAAATTTTACATTATTTCTAAAATTTGTTATTAATTCCTACACCTTATTTTTGTAAATTAGTTTAGTTTTCATTTTAAATACAAATTTAGTTGTTTATAAGTAAAATATTTAAATTGTTTTATTTTTTAGCTTAATTTATTTTTGTATACTAATTTTCTTCTCCGTAAATTGAAAAAATATGTACTTCTATAAACTTATTTTCATACATATTGTACAACTTTCTCCTTAAAAAATTGAGAATAAAATATGAACATTATAAATCACTTAGATTTTGATCTTATTAACAAATATCTTAATCTTATATAAATGCAGTTGGTCATGAGCGAAGAAATCCAATGTCATTTTGCCATTATTCAATTTGCGGATTTAAGGGAAACGATAGAAGTGATTCGCACAAGTTGGGCAGAAATTGATAATAATGGCGAAGTAATAGAAACCGTATTCCCTCCGACAGCTAATAAAAAATATTTTCGAGAAATCTTAAAAAATAACCCTAATCCAGATATCAGTTGGACCAACAATGGAAAAGCTTGGCCCGTTAAAAAAACATTTCGCTATATTGGTATGTATTTCATTCTACAATTTCTATTTTTAGATTATTTAAACGACTGATATTTTTAATATTTTAATAAATGGAAAAAATAAATTTGTTTTAAAAAATAATAAATTTTCTTCCCAATTCACATTATAGTTCTTAAACTGCGAGAAAAGTTTTCTTAATTAAATACAAAAATGAATTGGATCTAATCTCCTTTATTCTTATAGATTCAGATCTAAAATATGTATTCTTGAATGAAGAATAATTTTCCTTGATTGAAGTATTTATTCTAAATTCAAAGTATTTATTCTTGATTAAAATTTAAAAATTCTCGTTATGAAACCAAAATATTTTTGAAACAAGAATAAGTGGTAAGTATATTTTTATTCTTGTTTCACGAACTATTCTCTCTCAGTGTATGTAATTACAGAAGTCGCCTTTTTATGAAATATTTTATATCTAATAGCCATTCATTATTTTTTAACAGTGCATCTACTAGATCTAAAAATTATTCTAAGCTTGCTAATGTGTGAAAAATTATTTGCAGAAACCTTAGAGGAGGCTGAAGAAAAACTTGATTACTACATACATCTAACTGACGTGGAGACGGACGACGAAAGAAATCGACAAGCTTTGAAGAAATCTAGGTACAAGAGAGCAATGAAAAGAATTTCGTCCAGTGATTCGGAGGAGCAAGAATTAGAAGAAGGTAATAATAATGGAGAATTAAAATCTATTCCATTTATGTCTGGAGATGAAAAGCAGGGAAAATTAGCGGTTCAAAAAAGTCTTAAGCAAGAGTCAGAAAGAACTGATTGCAAATTAAAATTAGAATTTCATCCTTCTATACCTATTGTGAAAAAAGAATATTTGGTGGATGTAATTCCATTCGAACAAGGTTCAGAAGAAAATATTCATCATTTAAATATGCAAGTTCATCCCTCTACATCGGTTGAGACAAAAACTTTTATGGCCGACATCCCTTCTAAACCTGCGAGAAATGACAAGGAAAATGTTAAAAGTCCTTTAGGTAAATATTAATTATAATTACTTGGATTTAAAAATAATTTATTCTTAATTGTAATCCATAAAAGCAGTTACAAAATGTTTTTCAAATAAAAAAATTACATAGCCCACAGAAAAAAAATTTTGTTCGGTAGAACAACCTAATCATTTCTTACATATTTTGGTTCGTTAAATTCTAATCTGAGGTCAGAATTGAAAAGTTGATTCGTTTTATCTCCCTAACCTAAATAAAAACAAAAATTAAAATTTAACTTGTAGAATCTATAAAAACTATATAAAAAAGTTAAAAACTAACATTAATGTAATCTTTTAAGTTTTACTTTTAATTTAAGCCCACAGAATAAAAAAATATTCAGTAGTTTACTGAATATTTTTATCGGTTACTTTAATGTAGTTGTATAAATACTTATAGATTATCAAAAATTCATTTAGTCAAGAATTGATTCTTTTTTAATATAATAGTAGTTCTACTACCTATTTATGAAAAATTGTATTTTGATTTTTCAGACAACAAAAGTAATTCAGCGTTTAAAAATGATGGAAATAAATCAACAGGAAAAAGGTCTTATTCAGACGCATTCCCAGACGGGGCCGTAGTTTTGGAAAACTGTATGTATGAATAAATAAGAGCTTCATATGTAAAACAAACTAAATATAGGTTTTTTCACGGAAAGAAAGATGCAGAAAACATTGTATTTCGTCAGGTGTAAATAACATTGAACTGTTTTATTTTCAGTAAACCCGTTCGATAAACTTGTATTGACAAAAATCAACAAAATAGAAGTGACGACGGATATAATAAGTCGTACAATTCAAACCAATGGCAGTAATACAGTAAAGGACAACTTAACATATTCATTTCGGTATAAGGATGAAGATTTAAAAGTATTCCCCTTAAATGATGAGCAAAGCTTGAATAAAGTTGAAGCGAGACTTCAGTCTGACATCCATTTTTCCGAAAAAGTAGTAAGTATTTCATTATACTGCACTTAAATGTTGTCAAAAAGTTAATTAATATTTTTGCAAAAAAATATAATAGTTACAATAATTATTTAATTAAAAAACGTATTTATTTAATTGTAGTAAAATGTAGTAATTGTAAATTGTAAAATGTTTATAAAATAATGGAAATCATATTTTACTTTTTTTAATAAATTAGAAGTTTCTCATGAAGTAACATTCTTTTTTTTTGCCAAGAAATTTTGCTTAAATTGTTTATTAGACTCAACAAATTTTCCAAGCATCCACCTTAGACAATATTTTTAAAAAGTAATTAAAAAATTATGGACCATTTGAACTTAAAATATAGTATAACAATTTTTTTTATTAATCTGTCCTTGCTAAATTCAAAAATTGTCTCAGTTCAATTATAAAATATTTGAAATAAAATTTCTTAATGACATTTTTGCAAATTGTTATGTTTTTTTAATGGACTAATACTAAATCGTATTAATATCTAATAATATTTAATAATAATAATAATCATAAGATAAGGTCATTTCAAAAACTCAATAAAAATATTCATCAACGAAGTTCATTAAAAGTAAAAAATAATCCAGCAAACAACTTTGTAAGAATCTGCTTTCTTATTCTTTAATATATTGGCTTTAATGTACATAATTATATTGACCCTCTTTATATATTTAATTTTTAACTTATATTAAATTTTTTATAGTGCACAGCGCTCAAGAACGTAGGGAAGTACAACAATAGCAGTTTAACTGTTTCAGCTTTAATGGGAGAAGTTATTACCTTCAAATTTGGAAATACGTTTTGCTTTTCTTCAAAAAATAAAGCGAAAAATGTTTTTCAAATAACAAATCTTTATAAAGTTGTTTCGAGTATGTTTAAATAATAGATTTTTAGTTGTATCAAGTGGCTTAATTAACAAAAATAATTAAAAATAATGATTAAATCATTCTTTTTTATGCAGAAGCTGCGTTTTTACTACTGCAATCAAATGAGTCAACAAAATCCATTGATAGGATGATCAGCACATGGCTCTCAAATTGCAAAATCAGAGATCAAAGAAAACTGTAAGTCACAAAAATTGTACTCAGTTTTCTAATGAATAAACTTGTTTTTTTCATACCTTGATATTTATATATTTTATTTCTATTTTAGCATCTCAGAAGCAGAACCAATACAAATGGCCAAACAATAAAAAATTCAGTAAATAAATCGTTTGAAAAATTTTTGAGATATCCTCGATGAGGTACCAGTTTAAATAACCGTATAACAGTGTGAGTTAATTTTATTATTTAAAAAAGTTAAATTACGCAACAGAGTCCAGCTATAATAAAAAACCACAAAAATTTCTTAAATTTTGTATTGGAATGTTCGACACTACTTTTTGGTCAATAATTAAACAGTTGGGAAGAACTTCAAATATGTAAATTATTTTGTATCTAAATTATGTTGTTTATTTAGTATATCAATACAAATAAGGAAATCACTATAAAATTATTGCCAAGCATGTATAAATAATATATCTTTTTTAAAAAATATAGAAAATGTCAATATGAAACCATACGACATTTTTTAAGTAAACTTCGTAATTAATAAATATTAAATAATTTTGTAGTTTAGGCTAAAAAATCCAAATTTTCAAAAATTAAAAATTCATTCAATTTTTTTCATTGTATATTTATTAAACATCTCAACGTTTCGATAGCAGCCGCTATCCTTTTCAAGAGATTACAGAATTCTAAAAAATAATTGTAATTATAATTTATATTTGATATATAAAGTTTTTTTTTATAAAACACAATTGAAATGCGAGGAAACATACGTGGTAAAGTAAATATACAATGAAAAAAATCAAATGAATTTTTAATTTTTGAAAATTTGGATTTTTTGGCCTAAATTACAAAATTATTTAATATATATGTGGAAATCAAAAAACTTTATGATTAATAATTAATAAATATTAAATTAATATTAAATTAACCGTTCTCCAATTGTGGTAATTAATTAAAAATATTTTTGCAGGAATAGATTAGGAGACACTTGAAATGTCCAGACGACAGTTTCCAAAAACAGGGGACTACTGTCCTAAAGGTAAGCTTTCACAATATTCATAATTAATATATAATTATAATAAATAATAATAATTATTATTCATGTTAAGTTATATTTCGTTTGCAGGATCGAGACCAGATTTATGCTATCTTAAGAAAAACGGAGTTTGATTAGAAAAATTAAAAATGTAAAATTTTGTTAAGAAATGTTCATGTATATTTTCAAATAAAGAAACATAAAACTAATACTTCTTTTAAATGTTTATTATTCAAAAAAAATATTAAGATTACCTTCCTTAGAATTGCTTGACATACACAAGCTTACCTGTAAGTTTACCATATATTTTACGTGTAAGTTTACTGTAAACTTACAAAAACTTTACATGTAAACTTACAA
>WNHD01001932.1:0-19180 GCA_011057455.1 Ganaspis sp. Gsp50
TTTTATACTTTTTAGATGAAAATGAGTTGATTTAGACTATTTTTGGAAAATCGAAAATCGGCACGATTACAAGGCTTCCCTATGAGGAAGCAAAAAGTAGAAAAAACAAACATAGTCAGACAGTAAGGATTTAAAACCAGTCAGTCGAAAAAGAAAGTATAGTAAAACCAACGAAGCAAGCAAGATTTGAAAATATTAAGTAGCAAAAACTAGCATAGTTAGACCAACGCAGTAAAAAATATCTAAAACCAATTAGTAGAAGAAGCAAGTATAGTCAAACAAACGCCTCAAGAAAGATTTGAAAATAGTAAGTAGAAAAAGCTAGCGTAGTCAGACGAACGTAGTAGAAAATACTTAAAACCAATCAGTAGAAAAAGCAAGTATAGTAAGACCAAAGCGCAGTAAGATAGAGAGAGAGATACAGAGAGGTTTAAAATGAAACAGTAGATAAAGCAAAAATTGTCAGACCAAATGAAGCATTATCTTCCTTCTTCTATTGTCTTATTTTCTATCTTCTTTGCTTCGTTGGTCTGACATTGCTTGCTTTTTCTACTGACTGGTTTTAAATCTTTCTTACTGCGTTGGTCTGACTATGTTAGTTTTTGCTACTTTTTAATTTTATCTTACTGCGTTGTCTGACTATACTTGCTTTTTCTACTGTCTGGTATTAATACAGCGTTTGTCTGACTATGTTTGCTTTTTCTACTGTCTGGTATTAATACAGCGTTTGTCTGACTATATTTGCTTTTTCTACTGTCTGGTATTAATACAGCGTTTGTCTGACTATGTTTGCTTTTTCTACTGTCTGGTTTTAATACTGCGTTTGTCTGACTATGTTTGCTTTTTCTACTGTCTGGTTTTAATACTGCGTTTGTCTGACTATGTTCGTTTTTTCTACTGCCTCGTTTTAAATCTTTTTTCTTGCGCCTGTCTGACTTTGTTTGCTTTTTCTACTGTAAAATCACTCTATTCTACGTTCGGCTGACTGTACTTGCTTTTTCTACTGTTTGATTTAGAAACCTCGTTAACAGAATATTACACTTTTCCAAACTGGTTTTCTGAATCTGTATATACGTGAATTCTAGTTAAGTAGCATAATCACGCTTTAGTCAGACGTATATTTTAAATTACTCAAATTAATTCCACTGGATTTTGTACGTGAATTCTATATTCAAATTCTAATTTGTGTCAAATTCTGTAGCAGAAATTCATGCATGAACACGATATATATAAAATAATTCTAGCAAAGTAAAGAAAGTCTAATACTCGATATAGGAAAATTATGAGTTAGAATTTAGGGAGAATATGCTTAAGAATTGTGATTTTAAATTGTGTTCTTAAATTGTGTTTTTAATTTGTGTTTTTACATTGTGTTTTTTTAAATAATCAACAATTACTGTTTTTGTTTTTTGTGTACATTTAATAAAAAATAATTTTTATTACGCAAAGATGTACGTTTTTAAGAAAGATATATCTTGATGTAAGAAATAATTTGAAAAAAGAGAAGTCTTGCTTTCAACTCACTTTTGATTGAAAACCGTTTACATTAATTTCAATTTCCATTGACTTTCAGCATCGAGAGTTTTGATTTTAAAACCTGAAAATTGGCTAAGTTTTCTTTTTAGCTGAAAAATTTACTATTTTATAGTCATTTTGGTTTTAAAATGTTTGAATAATAATTTTTGTATGATTTAACAATATATAATTTGTAAGATTGAATAATATATAATTAGTAAGAATTAAAAGAATCTGTAATTATTTGTAAAAGTAAACCGAAATTGAAAGAATGAATAATAATTTTCAAGAGTGGATAATAATTGGTAATAATAAATAATAATTTAGGAAACTGAATAGTATAATTTCTTTGAATAACTGTTCTTAAGCAAATAAATAAATAATCTGTAAGAATAAATAATAATTTGTAAAAATAAAATAATTTGTAAGAACGAATAATAATAATTAACAATTTTACAAATAAAGAATAATTTTGCAAATAAATGAAAAATTGTAAAAATGTCGTGGTTTAAAACCACGAAAAAATTATTACTATTTATAATTTTCTGCATTTAACATATCTGGCAAAATATCGAGGAATTTCTACTGGAATATTTTATGCAATTTTGTACCTTTAACTGCATGAGTAGTGCGTATGTTGGAATCATATTTCATTTCAAAGGTAACGTTTTAAATGAAGCAGACACATGGTAGTCAAGCAAATCTCGCTACTCTCTGCAGGTTCTTCTTGGAGATAACATTGATTTTTTGTGGGAAAGAATATTTAGAAATATTTTCTACTTTCTGTGTAGAGCGTATCTCTCTATATATGTATACATCTTTCTGTAAAGCACAAAATGTTATTTGAAATGACATCGTTATTTATTTTTCTCGAGTTTTTCACATCAAAGGATTATTCGATATGACGCATTTGACACGGTTTTCTCTTTACGATTTTCTTCAAGATGACGCTGTCGTTCCCTTATATGATTTTCTTTATCGATTTTCAATCAAATGTTTAACTCGTTCGAAAGATTATGTGCAAGATATCGTGTATAATCGAATAATATTGTACGGACGTGACTCTAAAACCTTCACGTAAAGCTATGTTTGTATTTTAGTTTCTTTTCATTGACACAATATACTTGTTATTCGATATAGTTAATTTTCATGTATCCAATAATAATCAATAATAATCTGCAATATCTACAAACCAAATACATTTTTACTATTTTGGTTTAAAATTTTCCTATTTTTATTCAACTTTCTTATTTTCTTGTTTCTTTCTTTCTTTCCTTCTTCTTTTTCTTCTTTTTCCTCTTTTTTTCAACCTTTTTCTTTTTTTAATCTTTTTTCCATTTCTTCCCCATTTTTTGTTCCAATTTGTTTTTTCTTTTCGAGTTTTAATAATTCGTTAATTGTTATGAATTTATAAATAATTATATGAATTTTAAAAATATATTGTTTATAGTCTTCAATAGTCGAAATTTAGTATTGAAATACTTTGAATTGTTCAAATTAAGCTGAAAAATAGAATATGAATTTTAATTAAAAAAGCATGTCGAGTATTTCAAATTAAGTATTTTCATTGAATGTTATTTTTTCAAAAAATTTATACCTACGCTACAAAAATCGCAAAATTAAATAAAAAATATTATGGATTTTAAAACAAGGTGCTATAATTAAAAATATGTGAACTGAAGAATTTAATAAAAAAAAACATTGCTCGTGATTTTCAATTATCAAGTGTTTCAAGATTTCAAATATAAAATATTATTTAAATTTTAAAATTGTTTCGAATCATTAAATAAAAATTAATTTATCGAAAAAATGTACGATACAATTATACACTTGTAAGGTGTTAATTTGAGAAAAATATTTTAAATTTCGCTAACAAATTTTGATATAATTATTTTGATTTTGATATATTTATTAAGCTTTTATAAAATTCTAAATAATGCGATAGAATAAAATATGAACTGATTTACTATCGTTATCATTGAAGTGACGAGAGAAAAGAATATTGACAGTAACTCGGTGCTGTGCGACGTTGATATAAAGTTCATTAATTTCCCAACTGACTTCTGGCATGAAAAGCTTCACTGATTCTGTTAATCTAGATACTGAAAAAAAGATGATTCAAATTGACATAATGATCAAGTCAGTGAATATTTGCATTTCAAGTTTTAATTATTATTCACGCATATTTTATAAGTTATCAAAATTTTCCAACAATTCTTCCAATAAATAAATAATTAATTAATTATTAAATACATTGATAAATTAATTAATTAATAAATACATTGATAAATTAATAAATTAATAAATTAATTAATACATTGATAAATTAATAAATTAATTAATTAATAAATACATTGATAAATTAATAAATTAATGGATTAATGAATTATTAAATTAATGAAACTAATAAATTTTCAATTAATTAGAATCCAAAAGATTACTCATCAATCATTTATTTACAAAGATATTTTTACTTCATTTATTAAAATTATGACTACCATTTATTGAATCGTCTTAAAGTGTTACACTTAATTAATTAATCTTCATATGTCTTTTTCACAAATTTAAAAAAATCATCTCACAAATTACAGATATTTCATACAATTTCGCGAAAATTTCATAAAATTCTTGATCAGCAATGCTTATATCGTGATATAAAATAAGTAACGAAAATAAAAAACGATAGTGTAAAATCATGAAGATCAAAATGGAATGTATTGCTTCCTTTTGAAGAGATTAATAATTAATTAATTTTCGTCCTCTTAGAGGAAGATCTGTTTTTTTAAAAATATTTTTAAATAGATTAGTTTTTCTATCTTTGGAAAGTAAATGTTGAGATGGGTTTTAACTATTTAAGACTTTATTCCAATTGTGGTGCAATCCTAGCTGTATTCCATTCCATGGGGTCGTCCTGGACCTGGTGGAGTTCCTTGGAGAGATCCCAAATTGTATGGAGTTCGTTTTCTTGAATCTATGGTACGCATATCTTAGTTGTGTGCGTAGTTCATACACGTGTAGACTAACTTCATTTTAAATTTTAGACAGAGCAAGTTAATAGAGTTTCAATCAAGCGAAAACCAATTTTCATTTCATTTTAAAAGTACAAAAAATACACGTTCAGATATTTCGCCTTTTACGACAGAAAATTGAAACATTTGTTCTCACTTTTCGGCAAGTTAAGAAAAGTTGAAAAATCGTTAATCAATTAAAAATTCATGTGCGCATTTATTTATGTTGATAAAAAGTTATTTTTGAACAAAACGATTATTTATTGACAAAAGATTATTTATTGACAAAAGTTTATTCACTGCCAAAAGTTTATTCACTGACAAAAAGTATATTTACTGACAAAAGTTTACTCACTGACAAAAAGTTTATTTAATAATGAAAAGTTAATAATGAAAGGTTTATTTACTGAAAAAAACGGCTGATAAAAGCAGCTTATAAAAAAGAATGTACATTTTTAATTAGAGTTTTTTTTTCAATCGAGAAAATTAGTTCATTGATTGATGGAGTTTTTTATTCTGGGCATGTAAAATAAACCGTTTTCAGCCAAGAAACCAAAGAAGGACTTTGATGGATGAGTGTCGTGTCTTTCGTTGGTTTTCGTAATAAATAGTACTTAAGAAATGACTGGCATTATTGTTTTCAGATTATTTTTAAGATTTATGGGTCTATGAAGTGTTGAAACCTTGAGTTCTAATCTTTCTTTTATTAATCTTTATCGTGATGTTTAAATAATAATTAATCCAGCTGGAAACATTTTGACAAATCTAAATACTGTTAATAAATTATTACTTAGTCCAATAAACGATTTTACTATAAATCTAACTATAACACTCAGGGTAGCCACTTGACCGGCAAAAACCGGGAAATGACCGGGAATTAAAAACATATAGAAACATAACAGGGAAATTCGTAAATAAATAGGAAACTTCATGGCTGACATAAAATCATACAAGAAAATGCTGTAAAACTTGAATTTTTCAATTTTTAAGGGAACCCAATGGGGCTAAATAAAAATTTTGATTTCTGCGTTAATATTGGAATAAGGGCGTTCAACTCTTTTTTTCATTATCAGGCACCCAAATGGGTGCCACTGTGACAAAGAATCCTCTGTTGGTCGATAGAAACCACTTAAATACGGAAAAACGTGAATTTTGCGATTTTTAAGGCAACCCAATAGGGTTGATTAAAGATTCAGATTTCTACTTTATTACTGGGATAATGGATAATCTTTTCCTTCCAACATCAGGTACCCAAATGGTCGCCACTGTGATAAGAAATCCTCTGTGGATCGATAGAAATCACTTAAATAATGAAAAACATAAATTTTACAATTTTGAAAGCAACCCAATGGGGTTCAATAAAAATTCAGATTTCTACACTAATATTGGGATAACGGTGTTTATCTCCCTTTTCTATTATCAGCTACCGAAATGGGTGCCACTGTGATAAGAAATTCTCTGTGGATCGATAGACACCACTTAAATACTAAAAAAATGGATTTTTTTATCTTTATAAGGCAATTGGGTTGAATAAAAATTCAGTTTTCTATGTTAATATTGGGTTAATAGAGTTAATCTTTCTTTTCCGACATCAAGCACCCAAATGGGTGCTACTGTGAGAAGAAATACTGTTTGGATCGATAGAAATCATTTAAATACTGAAAAACATGAATTTTTAGATTTTTAAATTAATTTGGTTGATTAAAAATTCTTATTTCTAAGTTAATATTGGGTAACGGCGTGCATCTTTCTTTCCATTATCAGGTACCCAAATGGGTGTCACTGTGATAAGAAATCATCTGTGGATCGATAGAAATCACTTAAATACTAAAAAACGTGGATTTTTCGATTTTTAAGGCAACCCAATAGGGTTGATTAAAGATTCAGATTTCTACTTTATTACTGGGATAAAGGGGTCCATCATTTTTGTCCAACATTAGGTACCCAAATGGGTCCTACTGTGATAAGAAATCCTCTGTAGAACGATAGAAATCACTTAAATACTGAAAAATATGGATCTGTCGATTTTTAAGGCAAACCAATAGGGTTGATTAATTATTCAGATTTCTACTTTATTATACTGGGAACTCGAAATCGAAAATGGGTGGGTAAAACAGAACTCTTGCTATGAGGAAGCTTTAAATTTAAATTATTCTGGAAAATCAAAAACAGTGTTTCAGTTTGAAAGTTTTTGACCGGGAAACATGAAAAATTGACCAGGAGAACCCGGAAAAAAGCGGGAATTCAATTTTATAAGAAAGTGGCCACCCTTATGATTTTTCTTTGAATTATTCATCTTGTGTTGCATATACATGTATATTTGTTTGATATATTGTAATATATTGTATGCTATATATTATGTATACATGTATTGTGTTTAAAAAGATCAAGAAAGTATGTATACGAAATATTGTAAGATATTATATTGGAATATTCAAGCTTCGGAATATTCTTAAAATATATTATAATATTCTTAAAATATATTATAATATTCTTAAAATATATTATAATATTCTTTAAATATATTATAATATTCTTCAAATATATTATAATATACTATAATATTCTTTAAATATATTATAATATTCTTCAAATATATCATAATATTCTTCAAATATGTTATAATAATCTTCAAATATATTATAATATACTTAAAATATATTACAATATACTTAAATTATATCAAAATATGCTTTAAATATATTACAATGATTAAAACAAATATTTCGATAAATGAATGTAATATTACAATCCATTATTTTACATTTTTTATTGCCTCATTAATTATGTAATAAGTTTTCTATAAAATTTCTATATTATTCTTATATTTATATTCATAATTATGTTTTTCATTTTCATTAATGAAACAATAAAGAAAACACTTTGTGTATGGCTCTTCATTTCATTCATTGTTATTGATCATATAAAAATATTCTAATTATTTTTTATCCGTATTTTAAATGCAAATGAATATTATATTTTTCAGGGATGGATGACAAAAACTGCAATAAAAAATATGCAGTCCATAAATCCTTTATCAACAACGGATATGAATAAATTGTACGACGTTAATGCAAGAAGAGGTATAAAAATAAAATCAAGATTTTACCGTTAAATATCATACCTTCATTTGTTAGTAAAATCAATCAATCTTAAAATACGTAAATTCCAATACTGCAAACATTTGAAAAATACAAATAATTAATTTACGTAATTACAATATCAAAATATTGTGAATTCCTCCGAGCTGTTACATAATGAATATTACCATATCAATTTTGTATGGATGGAAACTAAAAAAATAAAAAATAATAATTAAGTATTAAATGTTGAATTATTGTTCTAAATCAATAGTATTATTTTTTGTTAACTATTTGTATAAATATTCACTTTTTTTCATATTGATTTATTTCTATTTTCGTATTAATATTATTTTATTTATGTTTATTTACTTTTATTATTAATATTTATTTATATCTTTATTAATATTTATTTTATTACCAATATTTATTTATTTATATCTTTATTAATATTTATTTTATTATCGATATTTATTTATTTATATTTTTATTAATATTTATTTATTTTATTATGAATAATTTGTATTTTATTCAGCATTACATATTATTTTATCATGGAATATTGAATGCAAATTTAAATTTAATTAAATTCTCAAGAATTTTGTTATTAAATTAATTAGCTTTCGAATATTTTACGCGCATTATAACAATTTCAAATTTGCTAGTTGATAATACCATGCGGTTAATTTCATGCTCGACAACAAATTGTAATGAATATTGTCGTGAGATAATTATTTGTAAAATCGAACCATACATCACCTTACAAATTTTACATGTAAATTTTAATTATTTCCAATTCTCTATTGAAGTCTTATTAATAATAATTGCCAATTTACTTTCAGTTTAAATCTTTTTCAATATCCTCTTCTTTGAGAGATTATGCTTGTTATTGGACAAATTGAAAGGAGCTTCTTTTTTATTTGCCTAGGTTATTATTATAAAACCAATAAAAAATTCTTCGCGACATTTTTTATCACAATCGCAATTACTAGAAGATTGTTCTTCAACTACATGATTTTTATTTTGGAAAATATAAAATGCTTCGAATTAGAGAATATATCATGAAATAAGTATATCCGCCAATTTCTGAATGAAGATTTTCAAGAAATTTTCAAAATTTCTTTCTTCGCTTATTTTGTGAAATGTTAAGAAGAATAATAAATTGATTTAAAAATGTTAAAATATAAATTCAAAAATCGTCCACGTATTTAAAATGGCAAAAAATGTTACCAATGTTATTTGCGATTTTATTTTTCGATGCAATATAGTTTTTATTGTTTGCCTTTATCAGTTTTTATTTTTAATCCAGTAGATTTTATCTTTTGACTCAAGATTCTTTTTATTCAGTAGATTTTATTTTTTTAATCAACACTTTTTGAGCCAGTAGTTTATATTTTTTTGATTTATGTCCCTTTTTAATTCAGCAATTTTTACTTTTTGATCCTCTCGTATTTTTCTGATTGAGTAATTTTTACGTTTTGCTTTAGTAGTTTTTACTCTACTTAATTAAAAGTGTAAAACTGCTACAGATTCCAAAAATAAAAAGAAATCCCAAACCTTAGCAAAAGTTAGGACCATATTTTCCAATCATTATGTCGATTTTGAATTTCTTCACTAATTTGAATTATAATTAGCATTTTTTGACTAATTTGGATTTAGGGTGTTATAAAGGTGTGAGAAGTAATGCTGTGCATAAATATTGTTACTTTTTAATCAGAGGGAGAAAAGGTGTGATGTATTTCTTTGTTGAAATTTCCCTTGTTACACTGCAGGAATTACCTCGGACCCTCATCCGGATCCTATTACTGAACGCGATTCAGGGAAAGCGTATAATGAGGAGGTTCAGGTTTATCGCCTCACCGGTGGCGTCGAGTTGGTACCACTTCTGACATGTAGGAGACATTATTCACAATCGCAGCCCATCCGACATCTCATCACCGACGCCAGAAAATCTGGTTACACCTTAGAAACGTGAGTTACACTTTTCTTCAAAATTAATCAATTCAAATACTCCATGTGCTTCGAGAAATGCTAACTCTTTTCGAAATTTTAAAAATCGTTTTTCGTTTGCAAAATGTTTAAAAATTTGAAAAAAACAGTTTAAAAATTTCTGGAATTCTTTTGGTGTTTTGTACCCTTTTTCAATTTCATTTTCATTTCCACTTTTATTTTCACTTTCATTTCTATTCTTATTCTCATTTTTGCTCTTCATTTTCATTTTTACTTTCACTTTTCTTTACACTTTTATTTTCACTTTTTTTCACTTTTCCTTTTACTTTTATTTTCACTTTTATTTTCACTTTTCTTTTCAGTTTCATATTCAGTTTCACTTTTATTTTCATATTCAGAATCTTTATCGTTTTCACTTTCATTTTCACCATCATTTACATTTTAATTTTAATTTTTGCTTTCATTTTCACTTTCACTTTTGTGCTGCCTTCAACACTTTTCTATTTTCTTGCTTTTTGCTATTCAGAAGCTATTAGAATTAATTTTTTCTCCACAAAAGAAGAAAAATAATTTTTTTTTTTTAATTTTTAATTTTAATACAAATTTTTATAAATATTGTTACTTATGAACTATTTGAGACATGTAAAAATCATTTTAGATTATTATAAATTTTAGAATTCTCATTTTTTAATAATAATTTCTTCTTAATACTGTTCTAGGTTCCTTTTTGCACAAACAATTTTTCTATGAGGAATCAAAATGTTCATGAAGTGAATATAATTTTCCACTTGTTTATTTTAATTTCCATTTTCATTTTCACTTTCATATCCACTTTTATTTTCACTTTTATTCTCAGTTTCACTTCCTTTCTCACTTTTACTTTTATTTTAGCGTTGATTCTCACTCATTTTCACTTTCACAAAAGTAAAAGAGAAGATATAAATACGCGAATGAAAATGAAATCGAATGTAAAAATGAGTGAAAGTGAGAGAGGAAGTGAAAATGAGAATAGAAATTAAATAAAAAAATTGATCCGAAGATAATACTCAAGATAATATTATTTTTCATTCATTTCGTTTTCATTTTGATTCTGACTTTCAAAGTTATTTCTTTTTGCAAAAGGAAGGAAGAGAGAATGTAAGCGTGAGTGGAAGTGAGAGTGAAACTGGAAGTAAATGACAGAGTGAAAGTAAAATTAAAAATTATTGTGAAAGTGAGAGTGGAACTGGAAGTAAAAGAGAGTGAAAGTGAGAATGAAAGTGAAAGTAAGAATGAAACTTAAATAAAAATGAAAGTGAAACTCAGAGTGAAAGTGAAAGAGAAAATAAAGAGTGATAGTGAAAATGAAAGTGGGAGTGCAGGTAAAACAGTAAGAATGGGAGTAAAAGTAAAAGTAAACATAAATGCGAAAGTAAAAGTGAAAGTAAAAGTGAAAGTGTGAGTGAAACTAAAAATAAGAGCGTAAATGTAATCTGAAAAACACCATTACCATTTCGATGATATTGTGAAAGCAAAATTCGAGATCCCAATGCAAAAATAACAAGAATTAAATTGTCTGACCAAACGCGCGTTTTTCCACTTTCTTTTCAGTGTTATAACACGAGTCTTAAAAAAAAGCTCTGACTGGTTTAAAATTGTACTTTTCAGAAAAACTACTTTCACGGCAAATGGAAGAAATCCTCTTTTATTCGAGTCTTTTATACACCATGTTGTCCTGGTTATCAATTTAATTTAACACTCGAATGGCTGACAACACATAGAGTTTTTCTACTTACCATTTTCCTTTTAAGTTCTATTTGCTTTTGTCTGACCATCCGACGCTCTTTTCTACTTATTGAATTTTTCCTCCTTTTTCACTTTAATACTAATTTTATGTAATATTCTTCTGAAATGAAATTGATGGTAAAAAGCTTTGTTATAAAAGTACTGCAAAAGAAAATGCTTTCAAAATTCTACTAATATGTTTTTAACATAATTTCGCTTTTGCAAACAGTCCACATTTTTTGTCCCTTATTTGAAATTGAAGAAAAAGATGTTTTTTTGCAAAATTAAAGTTGGGAGTATTTTTAAAAATTTAATTTACAATAACATTTTATATTTTTTGGTATTGATTTTGTGAGTGTAATTTTAATGTACGTTAATTTTTAAAAATTCTTTTAAAGCAGTGAAGCCAGATTATGTACGGATATTGGATTATAATGCATTTTTGAAAAAAGCGTTTTTTCGAATTCATAGAAAGAATGCTAATTTTTGTCGTAGAATTAAGTAGATAGGTACCTACTTGCGATGACAAAAGTTCATAATTTCGAGGGAAAGGAATAGTTGCTGGTTATGTAAATTGGGTCCATAATCTAAAAACCGTTTGCTCTATGCGACTAGCATGATATGCTTTCGACGAAACCAGAAAGACGAGATTTACTAGGATTACCGTTTAACCAAAATAATCCTTCCGAAGTGTTGCATAAAACATAGGTATCAGACTCAGCGTTTTCACATCTTTGTGGAGATTCTCTTATGCATAAAATGAGAAATATCTTCTGTTTTTATAGAACCCCTTTACATATGTCAATTTGCTGGAAGACAAATCTTTTTAATTTAATGGCACATCTTCGCACATGTTTCTTCGTTAATAAAAGTTCCTCTTTTCTTTTGAATTCTCTCATTTAGTTTTTACTTTATTTTTCATTTTATTTCGTACTTTATTCTAACTTTGTATTTTATTTTGTACAGTATTTCTATTCTTTTCTATACTTTTATTTTGTTCTGTATTTTCATTTGTCATGTACTTTTATTTTTTTCTCCTGGTATTTTCATTTTGTTCTCTATTTTTATTTTGTTGTGTATTTTCATTTTGTTGTGAATTTTTATTTTATTCTGTATTTTTATTTTGCTCTGTATTTTTATTTTGCTTTGTATTTTTATTTTGCTCTGTATTTTTATTTTGCTATGTATTTTTATTTTGCTCTGTATTTTTATTTTGCTCTGTATTTTTAATTTGCTCTGTATTTTTATTTTGCACCGTATTCTTAATTTATGTTTTCTTTTCTAATATAATGTTTTTGTATTAAGAAAATGGTATAAATTAGGTGAATCGTTGCAACTTCGTCAATGATTGCCTGTTATTAAAAGGTGTAAGACTTTTTAGAACTTTTTCAAACTCTGAATACTTTTCTTCTTTAGCAAAGTACAGGTAATTAAATTATGTCAATTAGGAACGAAGCCTGCGGTCATAAACGGAAAATGTCAATCTTGTGTAAATTTTTTGCATGTTAACTTTTTCAAGACTAACATTAATGTAACTTTCCAGTAACTCGCAGCTAATGAGCGTAGACTTGTAAAATCTTGACATCGTTTTTTATTCGAAATTCTTTTTTAAAATAATTATCTCCATAACATTTGAAAAGAACGTCTAAAATGTCGCGTATTTTAGAAAATTATAGTCAAAGGGGAAAATTAAAATAGAGAATAATGATAAACACAAAAGAAGATGAGAGACAAAACAACTACAAATAAAATAACGAAAAATACAAAATAACTAAAAACAAAAAAAAAGAAGAGAGACAAAATAACTAAAAATACAAAAGAAGAAGATAGACAAAATAACTAAAAATACAAAATAACTAAAAATACAAAATAACTATAAATACAAAATAACAAAAAACACAAAATAACGAGAAATACAAAATAACTAAAAATACAAAATAACTATAAATACAAAATAATTAAAAATACAAAACAACGGAAGGGACAAAACAACGATAAAGAGAAAACAACGAAAAGTAGAGAATAGGAAAAGAACAGAAAATAATTAAAAATAGAAAATAGTGTCAACAGAGAGAAATACAAAATAACAAAAAAATATGAAATAACAAAAAATATGAAATATCAAAAAATATAAAATAACAAAAAATACCAGAATACATAAAAAAAGAAAGAGGAAAAAAAGGCAAAAAAATTAGTACAATAGGCGTCTTTTACGCCAGTTGAAATTTGTATTTAAAAAGTGTATGTACAATTAGCGTCAATAATGTCGTGTTTAAAAATTAGCATTATCTTGAAACTAATTTGACTAAATGGTTTGGATCATTTTTTCGTATTAAATGACCGCAATGTAGGGTTGGCGTGTGTCGTGAGATGTGGAGAGTTGGTTAGGTTGGCATGGCACTCAAGGGATGTAACTACATTACAGATAATCATCCAGTTGACCCCGACAGTTCATCAACACTGTGTGTAGATGGTAAAGCGAATAGCATAATGCCTAATAAAATTCCTACTCACTTTTACGAACAAAAAACAAAAAATAAAATAAAAAGTATAAAAATACCAGAAATCGTTGAAAGATATAAAAAAACTACCTTATTACTGAAAGTAAATTTTTATGTCAGTAAATTTTTACTTTCGTTTTTGCATACAGTTTAAGCAATCTAAACTACGCTATATAATAATAAAAATAGATGTTAATTAATTTTTTTTAATTCCTTCTTTTCTAAAGTTGATACTTTCCACAAAATTATTTTTAAATTTCTTCTTTTTCGAAAGTTGATACTTTCAGCATTATTAGTTTTTAAATTTCTTCTTATTCTAAAGTTGATACTTATTATTAAGTCTTGATATGATTATCTAAAAAATACGGATGATATATACTGAATATATGTCAAGCTATTGAAAATAAAATGTTGAATGAAAAGGTATTGTGCGTTTATGGCAGAAATGGTTGCTTCGAAAATATGTTTTCCTTATAATTTTGAATGTGAGATTATTAAGACAAATTAATTATTTCAATTATTATTATTATTATTATTATTATTATTATTATTGTTATTATTATTGTTATTATTACTATTATTGTTATTATTGTTATTATTACTATTATTGTTATTAATGTTATTATTGTTATTATTACTTTTATTGTTATTATTATTATTATTATTATTAATTATTATAAAGTCTTAATGTGATTATGTAAAAGATACAGACAATATAGAATATATTTCAAATTATTGAAAATAGAATGCAAGTTTATTTGAATGAAAAGGCATTTATGTATATTTATGTCAGAAATGGATGCTTGAAGACGTTTTCTTTATAATTCTGAATGTGAGGTAGTACGACCGACAATGTATTCGATACGATAAAGTTGCTTTATTGTCCGATAGAGTTGTGCATTATACCACTTATGTGAGGAAGCACTATGAGGCTGACGTATAATGAGACACTTTGATAGCGTTTAATGGAATACTCTATGAAGCCAACAGTCAAGGGAGGCCCAATGTTGTTTATGATACGACTAGACACTATCCACCAAAACTAGCCCTAACAGTACTAATTAATGCTGTCTGCATTGTGCTGCTGCAAAAAATTGTTAATAGGAAATTCTCAAAAATTATAACAATTTTCTGTTAATGAGTTATTATTAATAAAACAGTACTTACGTTTTTTGTTATTTTCACATGTATTTTGGTATTTTATTCAATGTTCAATGGATATTATGACATATATTTACTATTTAAATATATTCGATAGAAAATATTTTACACAGAAAAAAATTGATTTAAATCCGTTTCGTGTTATTTTGAACCAGCCGCCCTTTCACTTGGTTTATATTTGTTTATTATTTTAGCAAGATTTTATTCTTAAAATTGCACTTATTCTAGCACTTTTTTCTAGTGATTTGTCGAGTTGATAATTCGATACCATATAAAACAAAGAAAATATAATATAAGAAAATAAATAGTAAAATAAATTGTTGTGTTATTAATAAATAAATAATGTTAATCTTTTGTCCCATTTTGGATGTAATGAGACACGAATTAGAAGAAGAAAAAATGAAACAAGATAAAATAAGAACAAATAAAATGAAATGACATTAAACAAGAACAAATAGAATGAAACGAGATAAAAAAAGGACAAATAAAATGAGAACGTCAATTGGATTTATATTATTTAAATATACAAATACATATTTAAAGGATAAACATTTGCTAATCGGCGATTTGAGCCGAGTTATTTTTTTCTCAGTATACAGAGGATTATTTTCAATCTCAGAGAAGTGCTCTCAAAGGATTATTATCAGGCAACCAAAAGAGTTTCTGCGGCTTCTACCATTCAAACAGAGTTAGCAAAAACCGCACAAACTTTTTTGACTGCTGATATTTTCAGTTAAAAAGGAATATTCCAACAACACTTTTCTGTCTGTGTGATCTTGAATCTATTTTGTTGCTGTGATTACTTTTTGAATTGCAATTTCGCATTCGAAAAATGTTCGGGAATTATATTACAAACATGTATCTTTGTACACGAAAAGAGCATTTTAACGATTTATGAAATTAGTTGAAAATTGGGATACAATTTGCACAAAAATGAAGTAAGGAATAAAATAAACGAAAAGACAATAACAAAAAGATACAATATACGTGAAACTAACAAAAAATACAATAAACGAGAAAACGAAGAAAAATTAAGCAAAATGAAATAAACAAGTTTCCTCTATGAGGAAGCAAAAACAAACAAAAAATACAATAATGAATATGTGGTATTTAATGTATTAAATTAAATGTAGGTTGTATGGAATCAAGTAGTAAAAGCACAATATGATCAGATGTCTTCACTAATATTTTTTACTCATTGTTATAATGTAATAAAAAACGTTGAATTGTTTTTATGTATACTCTAAGAAATTAATTAGGACTTTCTTTAATTAATTTGTTTGTATTAAAACATTAAAAAATAGTTCTAGAAGTTCTTTGTGTTAATATTTATTGACCGCTGTTCAGAGAAATAAGTGGTAAAAGCACGGTATGGTTAGACATCTGTAATAATGCTTAAGAATTACATTAAAAATATACAGTAAGAGAGATTTAAAATCAGACAGTAGAAAAGGCCAGTACAGTCAGACCAACTAGATTTAAAATTGGCAGTAGAAAAAGCAGGTATGGTCAGACCAATTTAGTAAAGAAGATTTAAAATCAGTAGAAAAGGCAAGAATATTCAAACTTATACATTCGCTGTCTGACTCTACTTGCTTTCCCTACTGATTTTCAATCTCCCTTTATTTAAATCTTCCCTATGTTGGTCTGACTTTACTTGTTTTTTCTATTGATTTTTATTCTCTCTTTCTTTAAATCTTCCCTATCTTGGTCTTACCATGTTTGCTTTTTCTACTGACTGGCTTGAAATCTCCCTTGCTGCCTATTTATCATTATTTTATATTTAAAAAGTTAATATTTAATTTTACATCCATTGTTATTGATTTCGCGTTATATTGTGATATTGTGTATATTCTTTACTTTACATTTTGATTTAGCGTTTATACATTTCACGTTTTATTCTGATTTTGCGTTCATGTTTCACGTTATATTATTAATTCAATAATTTCACGTGTACATATTTAATACGCAAATATTTAATTTAGTGTTATCCTAATTTAATTTTATAGATTCAGTCGTGTAGATTTTAGTTTTGTAAAATAGTTTCGCTTTGATAAAATGAAAATTTGGACTTGAATTTATCATGCAAAAGGGATGTACTTACAAATTTCAATTACAATTATAATGTTATTACAGATTGAAAGCTCTTGCTGCTACCAACAGAGAATACATAGCAGAATTGGCTGATCAAATAAGAAGAAAACGAGAAAGAGACATGGTAAGTTAAAACTAATTGCTTTTTGAGTATTCAACCAGGGAAATAACATTTTAATGTAATTAAAATGCAAAATTATTATTTATTAATGCAAAATTATTTTCAATTAATATTACTTTTTTGCTGAATACTCATCAAGTTAATGCATGAAAACTGTTTGATACTGCAAACATTTTTTATGTTTATTGCAATATTATATTCATTTTTTATACATGCATTATTCCTGAACTGCCCCAGTCAAAAATTATTATCTCTTGTAACTTTGGTAAACTGTTGCCCTATATGACAGTATCAAATCCTTGCAATACTAGCTCTTTTGAAAAAAATTTGTATTAAGTAGGGAGGGTTGAAGTTTTGACGTTTTGAGTGACACCGTCATTTTCGATTCTGTATAATTATTGCACAACTTAATAGATTTTAATTTTTTAAAAGCGAATTTTAAAGCTCTTTTCATGCACTTTTCAAATAAAATAAACATTTTTTTCCAAAAAAAAATTTAACCCCTCTTTTTTCAAAATTAAGTCTTATCTTTCACTTTTTTGCTTATTTTTTACATTTTCTCGAAAACCCATTAGTTTGACATTTCCAGTTTTACATATTTTATTGGAAAAAATCTCAGCTTCCGATTAAAAATAAAATAAAAAATAAATAAAATGCCCGAAGGCCTGAAAAGTGAAAAATAAGACTTAATTTTGAAAAAAGAGGGGTTAACAATTTTTTTGGAAAAAATGTTTATTTTATTTAAAAAGTACATGAAAAAAGCTTCAAAATTCGCTTTTAAAAAATTAAAATCTATTAAGTCGTGCCATAATTATACGGAATTGAAAATGACGGTTTGACTCAAAACGTCAAAACTTCAACACCCCTACTTTATATAAATTTTTTTCAAAAGAGCTAATATTGCAGGGATTTGATACTGTCATATAGGGCAACAATTTAACAAAGTTACAAGAGATTCTAATTTTTGACTGGAGCAGTTCAGGAATAATGCCCCACATGCGTTATTGCGTTATTCCCACAAAGCGTACCGTTCAAGGAAACTTTGAAAAGAACAGCGGATGCTAATTAATTAGACAATTAGTGATGAGAGCTAATTAGTGGATGTAGTTATTATTCAGTAATTAATTAAATTCAGATGTATTGAATTATTACACCTTTTGCTTTCTTGGTGATTGATTATTATGTTAAGATTTATTCATTTTTGTTGGTAAATGTAGACATTACATATACTACAAAGTATGTTTTTATAAATTTTGTATTTGTAGTAGTATTTATTTGTAATATTTAATTATAGATATTCATTAGTAATTAATCAGTAAATTAATATCTTAAAATATACTTTATTACATTATGCTACGTTGTATTATATTATGTTATTTTATTTTATACTATGCTATGTTATGTTATATTACATTATATATTATGTTATGTTATGTTATGTTATGTTATGTTATGTCATATTACATTATATTATATTATGTTATATTATGTTACATTATGTTATGTTATGTTATGTTATGGTATCTCATATTACATTATGTTTTATTATGTTATTATGTTATGTTGTGTTTTATTATGTTACATTATATTACATTATGTTTTATTGTGCTATTATGTTATGTTATGTTATGTTATATTACATTATGCTTTATTATGTTATTATGTTATATTATGTTACATTATATTATGTTTTATTGTGCTACATTATGTTATATTACATTATGCTTTATTATATTATATTATGTTATATTATGTTATGTTATGTTACATTATATTATGTTATGTTACATTACATTATATTATGTTATATTATATTATGTTATGTTACATTATATTATATTATGTTATATTATGTTATATTATGTTATGTTATGTTACATTATATTATGTTATGTTACATTATATTATATTATGTTATATTATGTTATGTTATGTTACATTATATTATATTATGTTAGGGGCCGTCCATAAACTACGTCACGCTTT
>WNHD01001933.1:0-16777 GCA_011057455.1 Ganaspis sp. Gsp50
AAAACTCGGCGACTTGTGCCATATTTTATTTTGAGTTTTTATCTTAAGTTTATCTTATTTAATTTCACTTTTAATTTGAATTTTGTCAATTATGAATCATTTGTTTTTATTATGGGTTATGTTACCCAAGAAATAGTAAACTTGTTATTTTGTAAATCACCACTGCCAACTTGTCAAACCAGTAAACTTTAAATTATAAAAGACCGTTAAAAACTAATTCCTTTTAAAATCAATTTTTACACGCACGAGCACTGTTTAATTTCGAGACACTTGAGAGAGACAGCGGAGATGTCATGGTCAACAGTCCCTGGATTTCCTGAACACTTCACTGGTCAACGTCGAAAGTTCGCGAACGTCATCTTGGTCATCGTGGGACTTCGACCGGATGCTGAATTCGGATGTGAGTCCCGAATTCGTCGTAGTGTCTGGTATTTTCCAGAGTTGCTGTGATATGATTGCTCACCTGTCAAAACAATCCACCATTTTGAACTGTGGAGGCACAGTAGTGCCATCAAACTGAACAATTAGTGAGCGCACTTGCGCCAATTACCAGAATCGGCTATCATCATTCGATAAACTCGTGATCAGCGTTCGATATTTAGACGATTAACTTTATCAGTGAAACGCAAATAACTCGACGCGCATGTGTATTGTTGACCCTCCTTAACTCTCGTGGATGATGTGACGCTGTTCAAGCGTCACTTCCATCTTGGTGTTCGACTCAGATTCATCTGACATTTCTAAAGTTTAATACAAAAAAATTAAAATAAGTGCCATGACTGGTCGTGGGTGCTGGCGAGGACGTCGCCAGATAACAGGTGAGCTCCTTGCTTAAACAATTATAACAAAAATAGAGTGTAGTAGTTTCTTTACAACTAAATTGAACATTTAAATTCAGTGCTCGCGCTTGTAGTGTTGGCTTTTCTTCGAATAATCTTATCGTTGTAACTTTCGATGAATTAGTCGTAATTAAAGATTGAATTAAAAGATTATTAACTTAGAATCAGTGTTATTTTCCTTATCCCTCCACTCTCCAATTTTACGTTGTGAAAATATTGAATTAGTTTGGCAATAACTTAACATAAAAATACGTTGGGTTTAGTTATTTTCCCATCTCTTAAATGAAATAACTTGGCGTTCAAAATTAATAATAACATTAAATAAATGAGCCGAGTAACTAGAGAATAATTAAAAGTAAAGATAAATAAGTAAAATCTGGTTACAACACTTGAAGTCTCTCTTTCGAAATAAGTATTTTTTCATATTTCTGAACAGTGTTGACTTGTGTTACATTGGCTCATCTTTGTAAGAACTATTAATTTGTATTTGTTCGATTCAAAATAAACATCTTTCATTGGTTTGCTGTTAAATAAACATATAAAACATCAGCGCAATTATTGCAAGTTTGTTCAATAAATGTTTATTTTGAAAAATAGTTTCTTTTAAAATTATTTAGCCATCAAACAGGAACTAATCCCGGTAAGAAACACTCATCATCATCGTTTTTTGATTGATTTTTCAAGGTACCACACTTATCTGGTTTTGGTCCGCGCCGGCTAAACCTAAATCACCAAACATAAATTTGAAGTATATTTTTCAAATCTTAATCTTCAATTTTCATGGTTTCATTTTTTTTTAAGGAACATTTCTCCGGAATTTGAAACAAAAGAAATAGGTTTATAGGAGTTCTTGAATCATAATGAAATATACCACACATGCAAGAAAACCTCTGTTTATTGTACATGAGAAGCGAAAGGTAACTCGAAGTTTTCATTACAACCGTGTTCAAATTTAATTCACTCTAACAAGTGTTTAAAGTTAAAATCTAGTTACTTATAATATTAAGAATAATCCAATAAATAATCAATCTACTCTAGTGACGATCTGCAAAATTACAGGACTCATCTGAAACATTGGAGCCTTATTATCTTGTGAAATGAGACACGAATTTTATTTCTTAAATTTTAATTACTCTTCAAATTTACTTTTTATTATTCATTCCATCAATATTTCTATCAATATTAGCGCCAAGTTACTTGTAAAGTTAAGAATATAAATAAAAAAGGATATAAGTAGATCCAACTTTATTTCTTTTTAATAAAGCCAAGCTTTAGACGCAACTAAACTACTCTATTTCAGGAAAGACACTATTCGTCTTCCAGGAAAAATTTGGAATCAATAATACTTACAAAATTGCATTTAAGTTTTCATAAATTTTGAATAAAGTTGATAGAGATTCTAATAAATACCTAAAAACGATAGATATACTCTTTGAATAGAGTTGGATCAACATAGTAAGAAATCATTGATTAATGTTGAATTAAAAAGTTAGTAGATGTTGTTTAAATAAATTGAGAACTAAAATAATCGGTCAAGAGAAAGAGAAAAAAATGAAAGAAAAGTTTTAAAAGAAGATAATTTATTTGTATTTTAGGTAAAATAAAACAATACTATAAAGCATGCAGTCGAACGGGACACTGGAATGAGTAAAGTTATTAGCCGCTCTTGCTGCTTTTATGAATTAACACACTGAACGAGTGCTTTAAAGCGCTCTTACAACGCGTGGTACCAGTGTGAGCTGTTATATTTTTCTTTGGGCTTTTAATTAGTCTGGTCATTAATTAAACACAACTCTACTTCGAGGGCTCCGCTCAGCTCACGGGCGGGTCTCTTTTCTCTCCTTCTCACCTCTTTCCGTTGTCGACTCAGCTTTGCTACACTTGAGGAATTTTAATTTCGTCGACGTGTAAACACGCGAGCGTCAATTTATTTCACCGCGGGGAACATTTTAAAGGGTTTCACTATTGGTCCGTCGTTTTACGTTGAAAAGCGAAATTTTTGCTTCAGTTCTCGCAAACTCGATGTTATCTATATTCTGAAAATTAAAATGAGTACCCTTCGGGTTTTCTAAAGTATACTGAAATAAATTTTCAATTAAAATGTACGTATTAAATTTTTTAGAGTAAATTATAGTTGCTAATGAGTATTTAATTGCTTGTGATGTATTTAGTTATAGAGTTACATTAGTTCGCTAATAAGTTAATTTTGATAACAAAAAATCTAAAAGAGAACTCATCAGAGATTATTATTGATTATCTATCAACGTTGATGGATCTGAATAAAATTAATGCAATCTTTCGTGTAACATTTTTGAGTGCTAAATGTAAATCTCTGTCTACGTCAGCTTATACAATAATTACATTTTACATGTGGAAAATTCTGTAATAATAAATCCCAAACAATTTTGGAATTACGTTAATTCTACTTGCAGTCATTCGAGCACACCTTTCGATGCTTTGGTGATGTATGCGCGGACACGGATCTGGATATAACTAATTGATTTTGCTCTTATTTTAGTTCTGTCCATTCGACTCGTTCAACAATCTTTTCAGAAACCGATACTAACATTATTATATATTAACTATTATCGAACCTCTCTTTATTTTAATTAATTGGTCCTTGTCTAGTAGTACTTTTGTATTGCATTGGAAAAGAGTAATAATTGTTCCAATCCACAAGGACGGTGATAAAGAAAATGTTAAGAATTAATGGTTAATAACGATTCTTAGCGCTACTTTTAAGTTTTGAAAACATTGTATTTCACAGGTGTCAGGAAGTAAAAAGAAGTTAGGGTACGATAACGACAGAATCGAAGGCTGTAGAGTTACATATTAGATGTTCAGAAAATCAAAAATCGTGACTAGAAAATCGAAGCTGTTCATGTGCATAAGGAATCTGGTATTTTATAATCTTTTTTATTATAAACTTTTCTTTGCATGTTATTATAATCTTTACATTCCTGTCAATCGAAGTGACTGAGACTCCAAAAATCCATATTGTACTGAATCACATTGAAGAATCACTAGAATTTCTGAAAGAAGAGGAAGGTTTTGGCATGTGGTCTGAAGAAACAGGAGAATCAATACACCACGAGTTCCTGAAATTTTGTTATAGACGAACAATAAACAACATACAACATCAAAATTATCCACTCTCTAAATTTGAAATAGTAGATATTGAATAATTTACAGTAGTTTTTGACTAATTCAAATAGGACGGAACCATTTACTGTGAATTAGTCAAAGTCTACCAATTGAATTGGTTACTTTTTGTAAGAGCATGCGCAGATGAGCAACGCTCAAAAGTGTAATCTGTATTTATGTACTTTTTTAAACTTATTTCATTTATTTATTTTCCTCTTCATTGGCTTAAATGAATCAAATCGACGATAAAGTAAAAAGTTAATATGAAAACACAACAAACTACATACAAACAGAACAATTTAAACATTGCAGTATTCACAACATCTTGCATTATAACTTTACAATCTTCACAAATCAGTGTTTAAATTAACTCTCACAATCCATAATTTTCCTTGCACTTAGTTTCAGAAACACAAATATGAAGTTCAATATGCATTTTCAAGTTTTAAAAACACAAAATAACATCAACTACGGCGCCTAGAAAGTGTCACACGTTTCTTGACATGAACCTAGAAGTCGCCATCTTACACATATCTTATTAATTGGATTAGTCTAATTCTAAAAAATGACTATTAAATAAGTCAAATCCTCGTTTACCAATTCAATTAGTTAAATTCTAACTAATTCAAATTTAGAGCATTAAAATTAAAAGAAGCTGTCGTCGATTTTTCCTCTACACATATTTAATTGTAATATACCTACAGATTAAATATAATTATTTTCACACATCAAAGGTTTTGAATTCTTCATTTCCTTTTAGAGAATAAAAAATTCTTTTACAATGATTTATAATCTTAAGTGACGAAAAATTAATAGAAATATTATAGAAATGAAACAATAATTCAGTGGGAAAACGATAGAAAAGTCCCTTCATTTGGCTTAGAAATTCTTGATGTAAATTTTAGGAATTCCTGAAGCAACGGGAATGCTAGAAGTAATTGATAGGTATGGTTACCCCTTTGCCATCGGAATTCCTTTAAAAGCAATGGGAATACAATGTTAATGCAATGGTAATTTAACTGGAAAATTATAGAAGATTCCTTTCTTTGTTATCAAAATTCCTGTAAATGGAGAACAGAAAAGCAACTTGTAAGTGCCGATTAATGTTGCAAGAAAGGAATAGAAAATATGCTTCGATACTACCTACAGTGCTTGGATTTAACAAGTAAATGTGCAAGAAATAGACATCTATTTTTTTAAATCGACGAAAGTTCCAATTCTAAGGGTAGAAGTAACCATATCTAAACAGGCGAGTGCAGCAAAGATAAATTGAAAAACTAAATAGATCAGTTTGGAACTTGTTACTCGGAGGTTTTAGAGGTCAAAGATAACGAAAGTGATATAAAAATTTGAAAAATCTAAATAGAGACCCTCATGCGGCGTACAACGATTAAATATATTAAGACTAAGAAGAATAAATGATCAAGGAAAGGTAAAATTGAATAAAAGTCCAATGTGTATTGTTAAGTAAGCGACGTTTCGTTGGCTAATGCATGCCAACGAAACGCCTAATGCTCATTAGACTGATTAATTAAATAACAACACACATTTTGCGTGTCGCATTTATAAACTATTCAGCACATTCTTGTATTTTTAATTCCGTTTTTTTAAATATTAAAGTTGAGAAGTCGAAAGGACTAGTAAAATTTAAAAGAATAGAGGACATTTCTCATCCGAGGAACGGTGACAATTTTATTGATTTAATATATTATTAAGAAATTGTTCAGATTGGTTATTTTGAATACTAGTTATTACTTTTAGCGTCACCCGGGAACAACGAAGTGAACGTAGTGTCTGCTCTTTTTGGGTGCTAAATTAAAGTGAGTCCCTTTGCCTCTCACCTTTCGGAATGCTCTGTTTGCTTCTTACCTTTCTGGGTGCTTGAATAAAGTGAGTCCTTCTACTTTTCACCTTTCGGGGTGCTTAATTATGGTTAGTCCCCTTGCCTCTCACTCCTATAGGTAAAGGGAAAATATGATTTACAAAAGTGATATTCTTAAAAATAGTGGATCATGCATAACGATCATACATAACTGCAAATAGACGCACATTTGGTGATGGATATAGATCCCTACCTGTGAAGGTTCCGTTCACTCGGTTCCCAAAATGGGAGCTAACCATTCAAGCCAAAGTGAGGACATGGGACATGGAGTTATCCGAACATTCCTTCTCGAATGGGATCTCTTCTTAAGGTAACCATGTTGGAGGGAAGTAGTCTTGTTCTCGGGTTTGCGGTCGATGGATTCGTGTCTGTCTGGTCTGACCAACGACATCTCCAATCCAAGATGTTTTCACCGTGTTGATGGATGGATGGCACAAGGGTTACCAAATCCGAAGCGGATCTGGAGAGGGTCGCTCGCAAGTGGCCCGGCTCATGTGCTCTTCATCTAGGCGCCTGTAAAGTGCAGGCGTCGGTTGATTGAACCTTGCTACTTTATGCGGGGTTCTACAGGGGTTCTTACTTCCATAGCTACTCATGGGACTTTTATGGAATCCTTAAATGATCTAAATAAATTAAAATGGGTAGACAGCCAAACGGTTGTGGAGGCTGGGTCCTCGGACGCTACGGCGCCCGTGGGCTCAATGGTCCCCAACCCGGCAGCTGTAATCCAGTCGACATCTGAACCATCGGGCTCTACGAGGTTCATAGGGCTCCACATGATGGAGAAAATCCATTCTGAAACCATGCTTGAACAAGGATTCTTGTTAGCTTACCTGACGTTGAAACGAAAACAAGCATATTTTCAACTCTCAATAAATTGTCTGTCACGAGAAGACCAAATTCTTCAACTTTGTTTGCAGTACAATCAATAATGGAGACACTAAAACACTACTGTCTGAAATTATAGCCTATATGGTGTAATTGTGAGTCAGGAGTTCATTGACTGTGGAAAATCTTCCGGTTTTTCTTGTTCCGGTGAAATTCGTCGTTTGTAAATTTTTAAATTAAAGCCTGATTGGTCAGAATTAAAAGCATTTGCTTCTTTAAGAATTTAAACCCAAATTATAACTTAATTATAAATTAATTAATTAATTCTTCATTTAATTTCTAGAAAACTATAAAAAGAATTCTTTCATTATGAATGTTAAAACATTAATGAAAAGTATAATTTTAATGTTGCGTAGTAAAGAGTAGAACTTTATTAAAATGCAATTACGAAAATCAGAGAAACGTTTAAAGAATTTGTTTGTTCAGTATTTGATGAGCAGTACTGTATGTTTCATTTTATTTTTAATTTCTGATCAGTAAACATCAATTGCTTCAAAATACATGCAAAGAAAATGAAACACTTTAGCTAAACAATTTCTTTTGACATAATGAAATGAAAAGTTGGGCATGAATATGAAAATTGTCCATTTGGTATTACATTTTCATGTTTTTATTGATCCAACCATTGTAAAATGCAACATTAGTGTACACTCCAGGATAATTAGGACGACCACATCCTATACCCCATGATGTTATTCCAAAAAGTTTGCCATTAATTACAAGTGGCCCACCAGAGTCACCTTGGCAGGAATCTATACCTCCTTGCTTAAATCCAGCACAAATTTGTTGACGTGGAATAACATAACCCAAGCTATTCCTACAAGTGCGTCGAGAAACAATTGGCAACTTTGCCTTTCTGAGAAAATTTGGTAATATCGAACTGGATTCTTGTAAAGTTCCCCAACCAGAAATAACTCCCATCGCACCTGCAATTATGTTCGATTCCTCTGTATTTAACGGAATCGACATTCGCCTATTTACGATGTCTGAAAATTCCGGTTTTACTTTAATAAGTGCGATGTCATTTATAAGAGCCGACGAGAATGATAAACTAGTATCAAAGTCTTTGTGGATGATTAATAATTCAACTTTATGCTGAAATCCATTTCTCCTAATTTCATCAGTACCACTGTGAACTCGCACGTGTTTAGGGATAATATAGGTTGGAAAACAGTGAGCTGCTGATATTGCCCATTGGTGATGTATGATGCTAGCACCACAGAAATGACCTCCGTATAATCTCACCGACAATTGATAAGGAAACTCTGAAATTCGTGCTCTTATTCCTCCAACAATTTTTTCCAAATTTTCAGATTCAGGTTTCTTGTCGATTACGCCAATTGCACGAGACAGAAGTTGTAACATTTGTTTTAGAAGATTCAACCATTGACAGGGATAGGCTGCAATATGAAATAAAAAGAGTTTGAGAAACATTTTCTACCCATTTTTTGTATACGAGAGTTTTTAAACAAACAAAATCACGGGTATAGTTGTCATCAAGAAATTATGACATTGTGTTGTAGGCAGGAATTAGTGCAGTGGACACAAACAAGGATAGGTCACAAAATGTTAAATGTGTTTTGATTGATTTTCACTATTGCACTAAGTACAATGGACATTACGCTATAAGATTTGCACTACAATTTTAAATATGTTATTTGTATCATTTGTAAGAATATTATGTTTATTTAAATTCCAGTCATCCGCCTTATCCATTGGCGGTAGAAGGCCACTTCTGTGTAAACACCAGGATTCCCAGCTCTGGCGCAACCAATGCCCCAAGAAACTATTCCTGCAAGTCTCCTGTTAACAGCCAAAGGTCCACCAGAATCACCTGCGCAGGAATCTATGCCACCTCTTCGATATCCAGCACATATCTGTCCATCAGGAATACTGCGATAAAATTGTTTACACGTTTCACGTGATAAAATAGGAACAGTTGCTACATGAAGATCAAGTGCTGTGTTTTCTCGTTTTTCTGAAATAAGACCCCAGCCACTAATCACAGCTGCAGTATCTTCCAGTAGAGTTTCATTTTCCTGAAACATTTCAATTGGTTTGACCCAATAGGAATATTTAAATGATGGTCTTACATTGACGACAGCAATATCATTAACCGGTGTTCCATCAATGTTGTAGTCGTAGTTTCGGTGAATGATCACTTCTTTAATTGCGTGCACTTTTCCGTAATAAGTAGCTCTGCTAGTACCACTGCGTAGTTTCATTGCATGATATGGATACATATCAGGAAAACAATGAGCTGCAGTCAGAGCCCGGTTTACAGAGATGATAATTGCTCCACAAATGTGTTTGTCATACAGTTCTATCGACAGTTGATAAGGAACCTGGGATATACTTGCTACAGATCCTCCAACAATTCGAACTTGAGCCTGTTGCTCTTTTTGCGCATCAAACAAAGGAACAGAAGTTGTGTTAGCTGATTTCTTTGTGCACAGGCGTAGACGAAAATTGTTCTTGAAACACATTTTGCGGCCTGGAAATACGATATTCAGAGTTCCCAATTGTTCCTTTTCCTTTGAAGAAGTAATACAGGACAACATAAATTTCAAGTTAGGAATACATCTTTTTTTGGGGTGGAATTTAAATTGCAGAATTTTTAAATGAAGGAAAATCACGTTTTCATGTCCATACATCTTTCTTTATATAATGGATATGGATAGATGAGTGAAATTACATTCATCCATCATTTGCAATAAGTGGCATGTAGTATTAAACTCTGACGTGATATGCATACGTTATAAAATAATTCCAGGGAGAAAATAACGAAAAATGTATGTTTTCCCCTGTAGTTAATCGATGTTAAATTTAATCCGGGAGGATAATTATATTAAAGTTATGTAACATTGTGTGTATAAAGAAATACATGGAATAGGAAGGGTAATTATAAGGCTGGCTATTAAAAACATAAGGTAGTAAGGAGAACAATAAGTGGTTTTACGAGATGTACATGCTTGGTAATTATCGTGTAAAACAAACAAAGCGCAGCTACAGAGTAAATGTTCATTTAAGTAGAAAATTAAAGTTACACATAAACGTACTTACCATTTATGAAGACGATTATGGTGAGCGTAATTAGTAGTCTGATATTCATTTTCTAAAAATACTCACTTAATTTAAAAAGAGTTTTACGAAAAATCAATTCCTTGGGTCTAAAACTCTACTTACTGAGGTTATTAACGTGATTGGAAATCGATTTACTAGAAACATCACTTTTGAAACTCGATCAGTCATTTTTATCAAACTTGCATTCTGAGTATTAAAGATTGCTCCTTTAGATTAAAATTTAGTATAGCAATTTTGTAGGTTTAATAATCAGTCTACTTTTTATGCTTCAGAAAGAGAAAAGTTGACAAGAATATTATACAATTTGTTTTAAATCATGCACAATTAGTCATGCAGTTTGAATCAAAGTTTTAAAATTATCAAAACATGATTTTATTTACGTATCTGAAATATTTTTCGCAGATTTGGTTGTTTGAAATGTGCTTGATAAAAATTTCTGGATTTGACGAAATTTGATTTTTGATGTTACGAAAAAGAAAAATATTAATTATAAAATTGAAACATTCTTATGATTGATAGAGGCACTATATTTAGAATTTAAAAGAAATTAATCGTTTTTATTTGTGGGCTCGTTTATCTTCTTTCAAGAGTTGAACTGTAAAGTCACACGATAAGTAAACTAATAATGAAATTTAAATAATTTTTAAATATTTAAAACCTCTGTTGAAAAATAAGCAATTAGAATTGAATACATAAAAACACCTATTTTCCCGTTTGGACAATTTATTGAGTCTTTGAAAAACAATACAATTAAGGACTGCTATTTTCTTTAATGTCTCAATAATTAAATTCAAAAGTTTGAAATCCTACAAAATATGTTATTAACTTATCCTACGCTGATACAAACATCACTATTACTACAGTGAAATTATCTTTCGCCGTGACAGATTCCAACGAGCTCAAACTTGTTACACTGTATGGTTTCCTGGGTTTGAAGATCTTGGTACTTATGGTTCCATTGATTAGGAACGACGAAGATACATCCTGTACGGTCTGGCCGGTCAGGGACAAAATTCCCTTTTCACTTATGCCTTAAAGTGATATTAGCAATTTCACCTAAAACAGTCTACACTGGACTTTGTCGGTTCGACGTATTCTATTTTGTTTCACGCGTCTACGACAGGTTTACTGTCATTTTCCGTAAGATACACCCTGTTGCATTAAATAGAAGATTGACGACTTATTATCCTAAAATTCTGTAAACCAGAAGGACTGCATTTGTACATTAGGGTGTATAACCCAGGATCTGACGCGCAGACGGGCTTAGTCATGGCCGTCCCATAGACTTGACTTACCAGCTTGCCAGGCTAGAGCCAGGGAAGGTGATGATAGTTCAAGTAGGAACGTTGTACTGCGAAATGTTTTTTGCTGCGATGCTCCTCTACGTAGACATTACAAAACTGCAAAGTGGGAAATTTTGCTGATTAGGATGTTTAGGACTTAAGTTGGAAAGAGGCAGGTGCATATTATTATGATTTCCTGCTTTTGCCTTATTAATCTTTGGATCCACAAATGATAAATTCATTTTCTTTAACACACGTGGAATCAACATTTTCGGCTGTAATTAATCTGCGCCAAATTAATTGAATTTTTAAATCGAATTATTTCTGTTATAATTAAATTTTCATCAAAATAAAATTACTTCCTTGCTAAGATCGCTTGCTTAGCTCTCGCAAATTGATGAGCTTGTAATTTATAAGAGAATAACAATTTTTATTTTTATTTGTTACGAACTTTCGTGACAGAGGAAGTAAATGGGGAAAAGTTAATCATATCCAATTTTCCGTCACCTGATTGTACGCTGTGTGATTTTGAGAAGGGAAAGCTATTTTGAAAAATGCTTGAGGAAGAGTTCTTTTAGTCGTCAGACAGGCGCTCACTTGAGTATGTTGAGAGGGAGGTGTATCATTTTCGAAGGGACGAAACGACCGCGCGGTTCTATCCCAAAAGTCATTCGCAGAAGCACACCCTCTTGTACCCACCCAGTGTGAAAAATGTATAGCAACCGAAATAACGGTGCGTTTTTAGCTTCGCTTCGCACCCTCACAAAGTCGTGAATTTCACCAACCCTGCAAATTACTTTCTCTTCTTGTGGTAAAAAAAAGACTGCTCGAAACGGTCTGTAATGTTTTACATAAAAGACTCGATAGCTGACGTTGAATTTTATCACTTAATCGACTTAATGAATTGCTTAGATGTGGGAAATTTATTCGCTATTGTTTAAGTTATTCAAGATTTAACGAAAGTAGTGCTTAAAATGCCGGATAGGTTCATAAAGAACTTAAAATTAATTTAAAATACTTTGCAACGCGGTAAAATTTACACTTGCGAAAAAGCAGTCCGAGCACACACTCCGGGGTCGAATTCTACAAAAATGCATTATGTTAAAAACTAAATCCGCCGAATTTCTTATTTTTGTTTATGTACCGTCGTTTTCGTCTGCTGCGAGGATCTACCTATCAACGCATCGATGGAGATAACACGGGACGGACATATCTAGTCTTCCTTCTTTTCTCTATCACGTACTTCTCCCTTCCGAAAACAGAGGTAGCGTCGATGTCCTTTTAATTGGATAGTTTGATAGAAGAGACCTAATCACAAATCACATACCGACGTTGCATGTCCCACTACGTGGAATAAATCGATGTTTATGAGACCGAATTTAATAAATAAAATAAGACTTATTAAATCAATAAATTACAACAAGTAAGGGTCTTCATAAATAAAACACCACCAACACGATCTAATTCAAATACTCCACAGTTTTCAGTCAAAATCTGCGTCTTCTGACAAGGTATCAAATATTACGGCCCTGAATAATATCAATTAATTTATTCTTGGGAATTTAAGTAGACTACAACAAAAGATTATTCCCAAGTAATTTTATTCTGAGGTTGGATAACTCAGAAGAGCTTTGAGACTGAAATCAACATCGTAGAGGACACAAGAGTAAAAATTACATCGAAATCAAGGTCACCATTCGCTAATTTCCTAATGCCATACCTGTAAACGGAAGTTAACAGAAACACACGTGATCCCGAATAACACGAGACAGAACACCCGTGAAGAAAACAAAGGAGAATATGAAGAAAGAAGAACGCTACGAGAATAAAGAAGAAAAACAGCGACGAAAGCGAGCACATGTTCATGTAAAATTAATTCGGAGCTTCACTCTGTAATTGATCGTCGTCGTGATCGATTGTACTTTCGCGAAAAGTTAATTTTAACCCCCCTTTTAGTGTAAAAATTTAGAGTCCCCTTATTAAATTTAACGGTCACCAAAAATTATTGACATTATTGAGATTGAAATAAAGATTTGAGAAATATAAATTCAGAAACTGTAAGTAGAACTTTTGTTTTTGTTTATAAGCCGTTCTCTTTGCTATTTCTCCATGCACGCTTCGTGACAAAGTTTACACAAATATTGTGATGATATTATTAAATAAATTAATTATTAAATAAAAGATCTAATACTTTTCTTTTTGTCTTGGATAGTTGAAGCCACACTACACAAGATTTTATTAGTTTATTTGACTTTTAAAAATTGAAGCGTCGTGGAAGAATTAGACTCGAATTGTCGAATCCACTTTGTAAAATTTTAAGACTATTTCTCCCTTTGCTTGATTATTTAACCTTAATATGATTGATTTTATTTGAACAATATTCGTCAGCATCTAACAGGTTTTTGTCAAATTTCGACCTCGTTGCATTCGCTATTTTCTTTTATAGAGTCCAGAATTCTGAGCCTACTTTCAGAATTCTTATTTTGCGCAATTTTTTATTTGTAATAAGGTCACTTAAAATCAAATTCTTCCCTAAATTTTGTAATTAATTGAATTACTGTATTACGGTCACCTATTATATCTTGAATTATCTCCCTATTGTTGTATTATTCCCGATGTTTACAATTTCTCCCCTTTCATTGTCTCAGGTTACCAAAAGTTTAACTTTGTAAATTAACGCGTATTTTCAAAACAAACAGAATGTAATTTTTCTATGATTTTATTTGGATTTTTTTGAAAGAGTAAATATTGTAATGGAAGTAAATTTTTGGAAATTAAGTCAATTTAGTATTATTGAATAAATATGGTATTTTGTTTGATATAAATTATCTAAATTCTCTTTTGTTGCCGAACCTCCCCCTCTCTGTTTATTAAGAACTTTTGAGCTAGCAAGGATTTTCCGGTAGATTCTCTCTCGATTAGTTGAATGGCTAAGTATTTCATGATTATTTAATTTATGGAAATATTATTGAGGTTTATTAATTATTAACTTCGGTTGATAAAGTTTCGGTTTTGACTTTTGAGTCTGTCGTTTGTTTTGGTCATTAAATTTGTTAGTAAAATTATTTTATTTAACAAATAGTTGTCTTGATGAAAGACTGGCGCCCGCGGTAAATTTGTTTTTCTTTTAATTTGTTTAAGAGAGAGAGAGTCCCGAAGAGTAACGTGATGCAAATCTTTTGGTGAAAATTCAGTTAAGTAACTATATTGTTTTATTTTAATTTATTTTTCAGGTCCGGAATCATTTCGCATTACAACTTGAAAATCCTTGAAAATCCTATATATCGCTTTGGGGCGGTTCATAATTTACGTAAAACTTGAGGAAGTGGAGAGGAGTCTTATGAGTTCCTACGACATGTGTTAATTTACAAATGTTACCGTGTAAAAAATAATACGTGGGGGGCGGGAGGGGGATTAAAAGTCCCAAAAACATCTTACGTATTTTATGGACAACCCTTTTGAAAAATACGCAAAATTACTGTAAAATATTTCCGAATACTTCTCAATACTCCAAAATATTTAAAAATTATTAAAATGTCTTTAAAATATTCCAACATACTTAAAACAAGTTTAAAAACTCCAGGCTACTTCAAAATACTTTAAAGTATGTAAAAATACTAAAAAATACTTAAATTCAGACGTTTCATGGCATAAGAATAGAAAAGAGAAAAAGAGATAAACAGTTCTGGTTCATCTTTACAAAAATTTATGGAGGTAACAAAAATGTAGAAAGACCACTAATAGCTTCGTAATAAAACTTAAGCTCGCCACCAACGGAAGCTTTGAGCTTGAATCGGCGTCTTTCGGCACCAGCAAGAAACTCTTTTTACCGCTTGAGGTTTACTCGAATCCCGAAAATGGCGGCACTGAGGGCTTTATGCTGTACTGAGTTTCGAAAGTACCTACAACTTTTGCCCCAAGTAAGAGAGCCAGTCTGGTGCACTTAGGCAAAGGTGGGTACACTTATCCCTGGGAGTGTCTGCGGTTCGTTCGAAGCTGAAATTACAGTTTTAATGGAAACGTGCTGGACTCTCAGAGAGAAAGTGATGAAAAAGAAAGAAAGAAAGGGAGATTGATTGATGTGCCTTATTAGCATTTCTTACAGCTCGTAAAAATCTAGTAACTGATTGTTATTTACGTAAATCTCATTATAATTTTAATCATAATGAATAAATTATCTCTAATAACCTAGATGTTAAAAATTTCTTAAAAATTTACAAATTTTTTACATTCTTATCAATACTGAGAGTGTATTATTTTAGCTCAGATTGTCTCATTTATACTGAAATTCTACTTACTGTGAGAAATAATTCTGTTTCAAGAGGCAACATTCGGAGATTTATGATTATATTAAAATCAACAAAATAATGTTTTGACACGGAAACCACTGCAATCAGAAATTATAACATTTTATATTACTCTGAGAGCCATTATGTCTAAGTTATGCACCATTAACAACTACAATATGGGATTTTATTTTGGCTATTGGGTCATCTATCAAGAGTGAGAAAGCAGGAAAAAGGGAAAGAGCCAATGAGGAAATTTCTTCGACTTGAATTAAATTGGGAAGAACCTCAGTGCTGTTCTTCTCCCGCTGTGGGATACGTAGAAGGATAGGGCAAGTTGATTTGCGGGTTTCAGAGGGTGCGACTATAAACCAAGAAACGCTCCCCTAGCTAACTTCAAGCACGTGAGGTATTAAATTACCGGTGTCTTCGACGAGACTATAATTTAAGGCGCCCTATCTACAGATATTTTGGGTATCTTCCACTCCAAAATGTGATTCTTCTACTTTAGTTTGGACACTTATTCCTTTCCTTTCGTAAATAAGATATCGATACTTCATGCATAAAACAAGCTTTTAAGGGTTCGAAAACTTTAGTTTCAATCTTTGCTTACTTACACTCAGTTTAACATTGGACCTTCTTTCTTTCCGCCCTTTCGATCAGTTGATTCTTTCATGATTCAATACTAACAATATAGGGTTGCATTGTTTATTAAAATAGTTTCTTTCTTCCTTCCTTAGTATTTGTTGATAGAAATTTTTTTATATTCGATATAGGAAGACCAGGAAAAAGTGGAACCACAAGTTTCACATGAGTTAACAGCGACGTTTCGACAGCTTGGTTCGTTGCCTTCATCAGGCTGATTTATTAAAAAACGCAAATTAATTATTCACAAAAAACCATAAAACTTATTGCAAAAGTAACTTAGTAAATATTTGATTTACCTAATTAGCTTTCAATTTTGAGAATCTTCAAAAAAACTGTCATTATTGAACAGAGTTAGTCAGACAACTTGAAATGGTATTTCATGGTTAAGAACCATTTCAATAACAATTTTGATAATTTAAATAATAAACTAGATTTTTAAAAAAATAAAGTAAATAAAAAGAATTGATGTCTGAGATCGATTGGGGTCGATCCGGCGATCCTCGGATTTGTGTAAATATAAGAGTTAAGAGTCTTTGAAATGTTCGTTAAAAATTATTTAAATTAAAAATTAACAAATTGTTAATTATTTGTATTTATTAAAATTAATTTTACAATAAGAACAAGTAATTATGAGATGGTTAAGAAATTATTATTGTTTTTCAACTAGATATTTAACAATAATGGTTTATATTCTGTTTTTCAATAATATTAAGTAAATAAATA